>QBDW01000113.1:0-18814 GCA_003261595.1 Maconellicoccus hirsutus | reverse complement strand
TTTTACAAAATTTTTCAAATATGGTATATATATATATATATAGTGCAAAACGAGTCAGCTGCACAGTTTTCTTTCAGGGGGGATGGGGGAGGAGAGGTGTAATCGAAAACATGTCATCTGCCGGAAATAATAATACCTACCATGAAACCTACTCTCATACTTTATTTCAGCCAGTGTTACCAACCTTACTTCATGTACTATGTTTTTTTCAATTTCCCATAAAAAATGTAAAATGCAGCTGACTCGTTTTTACCGCAAGCCCTTCAATTACGTTTGATGATTTTACAAGCAACGTGAAATTATGCAAAGTTCATTAAACTACCTTAAATGCTAAATTTTTTTAGGCTTGAAGAGCATATACCAAGGTCAATGGTTTCTATCTTCATTTGTATTGGAAAAACATGTTCTCGAAGATAAATTTAATTAATTTTAATGCAACGTGCGAAAATTTTTTTATTAATGAAGTGGTATTGGAAGTGATGGTGTTAAAATTTTTCGTTTCAAATTTTATATATTTTATGTGCTTTTGCAGATTAAAATGATACGTTATTGATGATAGCCTACGTGAACTTATCACTATTGACCAATGCATATGGAGATAATGAAGATAACATTGTGTCATAAGTGGAAAAAAATCAATCCAAAGTTGCGATAATTACTGAATTAAATTTCAAGTTATGATGTCATCATTGTACAACGTGACATACCTATTTATAAACATAAATTAAGATAAACCATTTTCAAATTTAGATGTCTCGTTTATAAATAAATTTCCCAATTTGTGCTGGAAAACCAACTTGTTTATTAGAACCAGATATTTAATTATTTTAAATGATTATTTTTTTTAAATGTAGTCAAGCATTGATTTGAAAAAAAAGCAGTGTAGATATATGAAAATTTAACTAAAACCTAATTAATTATTTGAAATAATAATCCTTTTTTGTTATGATTACGTTAAAAATATTTCTTTTAATTGCATAAACGAGCTAAGTATAAAGAGCATACTTCTTACCGTTTTTTTGCATTTTTAAACTTCCTCTTCCAATATTTAAACGAATTAATGGATTAAAAAATAAAAATAAATTGTAACTATAAACTCATCATCAAAATAATACTTGTAAAGCAATATCAATTACACATTATGTAACGAATTTATCAAATTAACAAAATATTAAGTACTTACTTTAAACCAAACCATGTTGACTTTAATGTTCACTGCTTGCTAGAAAAGTAATCACTAACACGTTCATAACAAAATATATATTTGAGCTTCTTAAGCGCAAAAAACTCGGAAAAAAAACACGTTATGCATATTAAAAGGCATTTAAATCCATATTTTTTCGTGTTTTAATGATCACTGAATAATTGTTCAATGTCAGAATTATAAACGCGTTAAGCATGTAATTTATCGGATTATTCGATTATACGTATACTTTTTTTAAATCATTAAAAAAAAACGCGTAAAAAGTTAAAACAGTCAATAAAATGAAAAAAAGAAACCCTTAAAATGGATTACTGAAGTAATTTCGCCGCACGACAATACATAATGAAGGAACCTTTTTTATGAAAATTTTTATTATGTATAAAAGAGGAATTATTATCATTGAAATGGTTTAGTAAACGACGATACTGTAACCAATTTACAGCGTTGGGATTTGTTATTTGCTTGTATTAATTTTATTTCCTCGAGAATTTTACTCCCTTCGTTGGAACGAATATTTCTTTAAATTTCAACTGGGAATATGAATTTTTTTTTACATCGCTTGGCGGTGAATTTTTTCATGTTTGCTGGTCACGGGTACAGCGGAAAATTAAATTATATCCAATTTACAGATATTTTCTGTCTACGTGCTATCGTTAAGTTTTACCGCAAGTTTTTCTCTTCGGAGATTTTTTTCGAATAATTTTATCAGTCGCATTTGCGCTTTTGAGTTTTTTTTATTCTTTTTAATTCGCCTCGAAGGTTGAAAATATGTTCGTTGGAGGAAGTTAATAAATCATCATTCTGAAAAATTTTCTCAATCGAGATGTTCCTTCCGGTATCCAATCAAATGTGAAATCTTTTTCAACTGCGTGTAATATTTTACCTTCGTTTTATTTTCATATTCATCATTAGTATTCCCTGCTGGTAAATGTGGGCGAATATTACGCCTGGATAATTGTATGAATTTGGAATTTTAAAATTTCTTATCGATCTATCGTGTCGTCTACTGTTTTACCTTCGAAAAAAGAATAAAATCGGTATCGCAAAACTTTCACGCGTAATAATTCTTTTTACTACATGATGAATAAGTTGTCCAACCAAAAGGATAGTAACCGTATAAATAACTTCCGGATTTAAAATTTATTATTGCGAAATATCAAACTTGCTTGGGAATTGCGATTGCAAAAGTTTAAATATTTTTTATACCCCTTTATACCAAACAAGTTACACGATTACTGTAATATTTGCGGTTAAGGATGAATTATTGAAATTTGCTTTTTCACGTTTTTTGTCGTTTTTGAAACCGCACGATGAAAATAAACAACTTGGGATTTATTTTTAGCACCTCATGTACGCAATATTTCCAAGGTATAAAATTTAATATGACAATGTCGATATTACTAAATCAATTTAAAAGACAGTATTTGACTAGAAAGTACTTCGACGTAATATTTATCGCGTTCATCCCTCAATAAAAAAAGAATATTACATCGAATTTAGAATTTTAAGTATTTCTTATGACAATAACAAGTACTTTTATTATGATTTAAAACATTATGGTACTCGTGTATGCAAACCTCGTTCTTTTCACAATTGTTATATTTTTTTCTATATTGCATAAGAGGATTGTTCTAAGCTATTAAATTAATGCTCCGCGAATCGTAGATAAGGCCACATTTTATTATAATTTTTTTAAAGTAAATTTTAACGGATATTTTTATCTTGAACACATGCGTCAATGTATCTTTATGTGATGTGTTGTTGGTAAATAAAACCGTTTAGAAGGGGGGCAGGTGGGGATCACTTTGCCTCGGGGCTGGCTTTCCTAAAAGGACTTGGAAATTTTTAAGTCAAGTATCTCAATTTTTTCAGGTTCTTTTAGTTGAAAAGTATCATGCGCAAATTGAAGAGGGGGTCCAAAATATTTGTCCCGGGTTCATTTTCGATTCTTTAATAGATAATGTATTATTATTTCAATAAAATGTATTCAAAATTTTAAATTATAGTAAATCCATCAAAACACATTTGCAATTTGAAAAAAATTAAACCTCACAAATTAATAATTAAATTAATTTTTTTCAACTTTTGCATAATTCATTTAACTAACATTAGTACAATATAATTACGAAATTCGTACCAAAGTTTTCATGTAGTTGTAAAGCTTTTAACGTAATTTGAAAATCTTCAGCATTTGGCTTAAAACTGACATAACATTGATCATTTTAATACATTTTATTCGTGTTTTCAGAATTTTTACGTATTTACACGCGAAATAACATGCCGAGTAAGTTTTTATAATTCCTTAAAATTTACAACCTTATGAGATTTCCGTTTGTAGCTAATAACATCATCAAAGGTAATTCAAAGGCGTTTTAAAACGTTACACTTTTAACACATGAACCCACGAACCCCGGTTGCTAGTACTCGATAAGAGTTCGCCTCGAGATTTATAAACGCCTTTGAATCATATACGGTGAAAAGCTTTCACCAGATAATGTTTACCCTTATTCGGTAACATATTGAGATAATGTGAAAAGTTGAGAAATTTTCATTTCAAGCCGAGATTTCTTACCTATTACAAGTGTTCAGATTGTTTTTTTCTCAAAAAACACCTTGTATTTGAATATACTTTCTGGAGTTTTTTACTTGTTTCAACGATACGTCAAATAAATTGCCTAATTTGAAGTTCATTAGGAGTGTTGAGAAATTTGTATATTTTTCATACGCTTTAGAAGTTGAAAAACGTACAAGAGGCTTGAAAAATTCAAATTAGCTTTTTTACCGTTATTCCGAAGTATCGGTGGAAAATCATCTAGAAAAATATTCGTTTGATCTTTTAATAATTGTTTTTTTATCAATTGTTCCTTCCTGAAAGTAAATTCGAGAGACAAAATTGTCTTTCTTCGCATCAATGAGGCTCTTTGAAATTGCTCGTATCAGCATTTTTCGAGTTTTCTCAGATCATAATATATTCCCCTTATAATTTCCAGTGCTGCAGCCCAAGTTACGTTTACGTGATAAGAGTTGCCTACCCTGATAAAAGTAGGCGTTGTTATAAAAGCTTTAAATAACCATGAAAGTGCTTCAAAATTTGATTCAAATTCCCATTTATTCCTCGAGAAAATTGACATAATTCGGAATTAATTACAAATTTAACGAAATTTGCTAAATTTCAAGGCTAATTCAGCCCAAAAATTACTCCGCCACCCCTTGCTACTTGAAATACATGCAACGTAAATTACACGAATGTAACATAGGTTGACTATATCGCGTTGAAAGGAACTTGATAAATAATTAACCAATCATGTTTGTTTAATGAAAATTCAAGCCTGAAAATTACGGTATCATCGAATGAGCAGAACTTTCCGGTGAAATTTTTCGCCAAATATTACGCGCAGGTTTGACGAAATATCTCGGAAATTTGAAAATTTCCCTTAAGCTCAAAATGCGTATTAATTTGGCGCGAAATAAATATATTTTTCATTAAAGTACCTCATAACAATTCGACTATAGCAATCTATTTCAAGGATCGCCAAACATTTATATTAAAGTTGGCGCGATAGTTGGGTAAACGCAGGCGTGTAGACATCGGGTGGAATTATTAGTAGTATAGACGTCGTACAACCTTCTCGACAGTTAGTACATACCGCGAGTCACGATGAGACATGACTAGCGGTAGCTCCGAATTGCTGCTCGATCCTTTGCAGGAATTACGTAAGAAGAAACTCACGGAGCTGGCAAATACCAGAAAAAGAGGCGATCAGAAATCCAGACGAGAACAGGCTTGGTTCTACGCTACTTTATTCTTCGCAATGGCCACCGTCACCACGGGCACGTCTTTACTGTTCCTGGTACCATTATACGTAGATCCTGCAATATCAACATTAATCGCGGATTTCGTCCAAGAACCGGTTACCTGTACTACCACAAGACGCGACGATTACAGCGGATTATTCAACTGTTCGTGGAGCTCGTGCAGGGAAGGCTGTACAAGTGATTTTTACCGGTGTACGCATATTTACGTGGAATACGCCGAAAATTCATCGGAAATCGCTGATGATTCTTCCAATTCAAAACACCACGAAGCTGTGTTATTAGTTAACATCAAAGGGTGCGGGTACCCTCCGAATGTTCGGTGTTCGAATTTTACCGCTAAATACGGAGTTCTCGGTGCGTCGTTTCCGTGCTATTATTCGAAGCAAAATAAAACTGTCGCTATGAACCGGTACGACCGAACTGAACAGGTCCGCACTATAATTAATTATTTCGTCGTTCCGTTTGTTATTTGTATTGTGTCATCTGTTACGTTATGTATAATGCATTGCGATTGCCGCGTCGTTCCTAAAACCATCGAAAAACAACAAAGTACCGAAGAACCTAACAGGTTTGTAGTTGCATCGCTTTATGGAGCTTTTACCCGGGTCGTGGATGCTAAAAATGCTCGTTTCTGCATCGTTTTTTCGCGCAGAGAAACACGATGGAATTTCACGTGATTTCTGGCACGTTCGTTTTTCAAATAATTCACCCTTGATAAGTTATCAACGGAAGAATGCGAGTTTTGGTGCTTTTATTTCGAAATGTAGAATTTATTTCTCAGCAGTCTTCCAAGTGCGTGAATGTTTTCGCAAATCTATGTAATCTCCGGCATGCGAAAAATTCGTTTAATTCGAAATTTTTTTATCCTGGTTCTCCAAGTGCTAGAAACTTATTTACATCTTGATAACGATTTTTCCGCTGTAAAAGTCTTTAAAACTGATGACAGGAGGTTATCTACGTATTCAAGAAAAATTCTAAATCGTTGAATAATATCTCAGATGTTTGGGTACTTTCGGGATACATTGTAGATTGAAATTTTTCCAGTGATGAATCCATCCTATTTACTTTATGTCTTTATTTATTAATATTTCTTCAAAATTTCCTTGAATTGCAATTTAATGTCTGTAAGAAGATTTCAAATTCTTTCCTTTATAATTTAAATTCTCATACATTTCTTCTAAATGCCTTCACTTTCGAGAAAATTGGTAAAAATTTGATTTAAGATTATGAATTTTAATGAAAGTCGATACAAACAAAAGAAAAATTCTTGAAAATTGTCGAAAGTTTTCTTTAACGATTTATTAAAACATCCCCAATTCGAAGGGGATGAGGAAATTTTTCTCGTGGAAGCTGTGAGTAAATCTGAACAATGTTTTCACGACCAATTTTTCTTCTCGATGCTTGAAAAAACTCATATTTCAATAACTCTTATCTCACATCTGATTTTAGTAGGATCTCAAACGATCATTCTCTCCATCATGTGATTGAATCTTGTTTTTCGCATAAAAAGAAATAATTTAAGGCTCAGTGCTCATTTTTCATTTCTCCATTTTGTGCTCTGAGTAGCATCTGTAGTTTAAATTTCAACGATTTATGATTCGTGCCATAGAATGACCAAATAATCATGCAAATTCAAATATCTTGACATTTACTACATTTATACGATCAGTGTTGACCAAATGACATACATAGAATATAACAGCTTCAACAACTGGTTTAATAGGGAAAAAATTCATATAAAAGTTCTTACTTGATATCTCCTCTATACTTTTAGTTATTACCAAAATCTAGTTTGAAAAAATCTTTCTTCTTAAATTTGAGAAAAATCTTTTCCAAATCTCAAAAAGTGTCAAAATAACGCTTTTTTAGATTTTTACAAAAAATTTCAAAGATTAAGAAAACTATTTTTTTTTTTGAAAATCTCGTAAAAGTGATCAATTTACCTGCTAATTGAAATTGAAATTTTTTAAAATAATTTTTTGGCACAATTAATCTCATTAAAATATGCCTTAAGTGAAATTAACGCATCCGGTAACTAAATACCCCCTAAAATTGATTTCCTCAAAAAGTCAAATAGGCAACTCATGTTACATTACCACATGACGATTGCATATCGATTAAATCGTAGGGATATTTGTCAAAGGTACACACAGAAAAATAAATTTTACGCCCTTTCAATTTCATCCGGATACAATTTCATTACACCGATGTAACATAAATTGCCTAATTTTCCTTCCCGCGGTAACAAATAATATCCGAATTATCTTGTATATACGAATATCACTCGGAAACCCCTAATCCTCGTCATCCCAAATATTTCGACATTTTTCATTCACAAATTCATTAAAAATTCATTCGACGTATTTATTGAATTGAAAAGGAAAAAAATCGTTTGTAAAGCTTATTCCGTCATCGTCGATACGTTCAGACATAAACCGATTACAATGAAACGATAAATTGAGTCGAATAATAGAAAATTAGCTAAAGTATGGAATTCTACATCGCGAAAGAAAATACCAAAAAACAACGACATTGGTCGTTACGCGAAGAAATTTTTATCGCGAGGTATTAACTATCGAAGTAAGCTCGTTTTCGTATCGGGTCACTTGATTTCGTATTTTCCATGTTTTTCCATATAAGAAAATAAAAACGCCGATACAATTTCCCACTGAGAAAACTCAGCGAGGGTTATGTCGATTAAAAGCTGAACGCGAAGATGGGGTTTTCATTTTTCATATATTTTGTCAATATATGCTTACACTGTCGATTATATTTCGACCAATATTGGGCGTGTAATTTCAACACATTGGGGTTATATACACAATTTCCTACACAGAATGGTATCAAGCGATACGTGTACAGCTAAAGAAAAATACAACTTCGAAGCTTTTACCGACTTAAATCTAGTTTTAGACATTGATGGATGATGTAATATAACTCACTTATTATACAGGTACGAGACAAGCGTATTTTTTCGCGCCGCAGACAAAATACATACCACATGTACAAACATTTTCTTATTATCTTCATCCTACATACACGTACGTTTATTGATCGCCCTACACTACACACCAAAGTTCACCGAAATGAAAATTTCAATTAGCATGTAAAATAAAATTCAACCGTACGTAATTGCTTCGCTCGTACAATTTCAATACTTTTCCAAACTTGTCGCTGATTTCGTCGATCGAACTCGAAACGAGAGCGAAAAAAAGGCAAATAAAAACCAGATTCGACGTATAGAAAACTTTACCATAGAAAGTTTAAAATTTAATTTGCTTTCAATTTATACGTTACACGATGCAAACATCGATATACCCTTCGAAGTGGCAGAAAAAAAAACTCCGAATATTTACGAAATTTACATATCGAGGAGGAATTTCACATCGTACATCATCGCGGTGCGAATAAAACATTCATCTGTGGAATTCCGTTACAAAACTTAACCTCATCTATCGCGCTAACCAAAAATTGTCGAATTTTGTTTCACATGCTGACACATCGTAAAGAGTTAAGCGTTGAATTCGGTCTGGAGATACATTTGTAACGTCGCAACGTTGCGGTGTTTGCGGTATTCATGGTTGATGCATTGTTTCAAATCAAATCATCAGTATACAGCGCAAAGAGAAACATGGTTGAGTTATGCGTCCTCTAGAAGCGTATTTCAACCACTTAATGGGTTATACTGGTACTATCCGACCTACATTGGAAATTAGATGACATCTTTTTCTACTATTTTTCAAAAAAATAAAGTAAATCTCCTAAAAAGCAAGTGTTTTTGAAAACCCGAGATAGTGGATTTTATTCATTTTTCACACCAAAACGCCTACGCTAGTTTAAAGGCAAAAAGTGATGATATTTTTTAATCTAACCTCTTACAGAATACTTTTTTTTTCACTATTTCGCATATCTTTTCTCGCATCGTTTGATATTGGTTTCAATGCGAGTAAAAAATACACCTAATCCCTTTCCTAGTTCCACCTTCGGTACGAATATCTTTTTACTTCAAATATTTACAATGAATTCCATGAATTCTTTTTCGCATGATATCGAACAATGAACGTTCCATAAAACCCACATCGATGGTTTTGCAAAAAAAAAAAAATCAAAACATCCCAACAAGTATTATACGCCAACCCCTTCTAAACTGGGCCGCTGGAAATTTATTAACGAAACTCGAATGCTATGAATAATTTATCAATAATAATTTCACATTTTCGAAACACTAACACGGCCCGCTTAATGGATCATAAAGTGTTCGAAATGTGTATGAAATCAAAATACAATGTGTTCATATTTTACAACCAGTGTACCTGACCATTTACCATCTTTTGTTCGATATCGTTTCATAAACCAAAGTATCGAATCTGCGTTCTTACGGCGAATATTTCGTATAGCTACGATACTTGGAAATATTACTAGTTCAAGGTAACACGTACAGACAAGATTGACCCAGATTTCCAAGTCTGGCGACTTCCTTTAAACGTGATCATTTTAATCTTATTGATACACTAGAAGTTACTCGGTATTTTACGAATATCGCGTGACTATATTCGAGCTTTCCTGACTTGAAGTAAAAATCCAGGTGGAATGACCTTTTCGCCAACTTTTAAAAGCGTAAAAATTTTCAACTCGAGAAAATAAAAGTTAAAACGCAATAAATTTTAATACAGAGGCTCGATTCCGCGAAAAAAATACACGCCTGCATACTTAGATATACGCGATCAATATAAATTGCCTAACTAACCCCGTAAATGTGCTACGAAAACTCGTACGTTAAATAAATAGCGTATCTAGCGCCTAAAATTTCCTATTAAAGATATTTGATTAGGCAACTTATTTGACGCCTTTTTTTTCAAGTTGAGTAAGTTGCTTTACCTGGTTATGTTGAATACAAAGAAGCGGTTTATGTGGATGTAATGATTAACTTTTTTCGCTTGCTTGTAGATAATAAAAAATATTAATATTTCAAAATTAAAAAAGTATAATAAAAAGAAAGAAAAACATTCACAAAAAGAAAATATACTACGGAATAGGTGATTAGAACAGAACAATGAGACAAATAGGGACTGATGCAAAAGAACTGACATGATACACAAACAAATTAAAAATAATATTTGAATAAAATTAGGTTCATATAATATGAATTTTGTTACAATAAAATCGATTAAGAAGATAAAAGTGATAAAAAAAAGCTCAAAGTTCAAGAAAAAATGCTTTGCCAAAAAATATTAAATGAACACAAGTACAAATCTCATTCAAAATTTAAAATTCTTCAAATTAATAATCAAAATTTAATGACCACTGATTGAGGAACTAAAAATCTCAAAACATTTTAGTTAATCTTTAATATAAAATCATGCAATAATGACTAGAATTCCAGAACACTTCAGAACAATAATTTTTCCACCACATCAAATACCCCCTTAAGCAAAACCGCTGTTTAAGCTTTGTTTTAATCGATTTCAAGGGGAAGTTACTTATTTATAGAGAAGTGACATTATCTTTGGTCATTAGTCCTTCCGAAGGATATTATGGAAATATTTTGTCTCCGTAGCATTCCTTGCACTATCTAACGAAAACTTTTCCTCTTGTTTTTGCGCTTGTAAACTAGGTAATATATACGGTTAATTAAATCAGAAACTGAGAATTTCCAAGCCCCGAGACTTTTGTAAATACAAAGATCAAGAAATTCAAAACACCTCGATAAATTTTTAATCATCTTTATTGACGTATTTTAGCAAACATTACATGATAAGAACATTAAACAAGCTTTCGAAAAAGCTCCACGTCTGGGCCAGCTTATAGGCGATTAATTTGAAAATACTCGAGTGTCTAAATTGATCGAAACTTTTACCCTCTGTAGGCACTTTATTAAACCTACGGAAAGTTTGAACCTCCTAGACTAACAGTAGTATATGCAAACATAATCGAATAATTTATTCAACTTTTGCCAATATATATGGTTTAGATTTAATGGGGTAAAATTCCATATTTTTATTACGGAACATAAGGGCGAGTCAAAGACAGCCCTTATGCTACTGTTATATCGTTCTATATACAAATATACGGGTTTTAATAAGGTTTAAAATCACATAATAACTATGATCTGTGAGAATACTTTCGCCGTGTCGACAGCTGATGACAATTCGATAACAAATATTCCAATATTGGATAGAGATAAGTTTCGTATCATGGTCTCAGTTGTAGTTGACGTAATTTCAATATAAAATTCATTCTCAATGTAATTCGAATCACAAGATTAAAAAGAGATAGTGACCAGGACTTCTTTTTCAACGACCCCCTCGGCTCCCCCAAAGTTCATCACTGAGTAATAAAAAATGAAAAAATTGAAATAATTTTGATAAAATTGAGGAAAACATGTTAGAATATACAAGGTGCTTCAAGATAAGAGTAAGGCCTTCCATCCAAAAGTATGCAACATATACTGAGTCCATGTATGTATGTTTGTCTAACCTTTATTTACTGGGGCAATGCTGGACTAGAATGAATTTTTTGGTGTGGAGTTTCAATAAGAAATTATTTTATTGCTTTAAAAAATTTGAGTGTTTATGATTATAATAACGTATTTTCTGAATAAGATATAACGTTGAATTTTACAAGCAAATTTTTTTCTTTTAAGAACATCGAGAAAAATGAAGGATCATGGGAACAATTTTTCTAGTAATTTAAAAAAGCGATGAAAATCAAATACTTTGGCCCCAAGTTCCCATTGATTACTCACTTTCACACCTCCCTGTTCGTCTATCATCATGAACCATGATACCAGCTTAAACTAGATAAAATTTACTTCTTTTCAAAACAAACCGCAAATCGCTATTCAATTTGGTGGTTGAGCTACATTCAGTTGAAAATGATGAACAAAATCTAAAATGAACAAAATTCAATCAAATATAACGTTGCCCTGTGGCTCGAAGGTTAGGCAAACATACATACATTAAATCGATATAAGTTGCATATTTTCTGAATGAAAGGACCTACTTTGGCCCTGGAACACCCAATAGATATAATATAATCAAAATATCGAAACTAAAACCTCAGAATTGTAGTATCTCCTTAATTTGATGCGTTTACTTTTAATATTTTCCCTCAATTCATTTGATCATGCTTCAATAACGATCATGAGAATAATTCAAATAGGGTTGAAGCAGAATTATCAACTACCTCTAATAATGGTAATTTTTATTAAACTGTCGAATCACGAAACACCTTGAATAAAAAATTTACCTTGATTTTGACAATGACAGTCACGCAAGTTTAATAATCAAATTCGTCGTTAGCTTTATTAAAAGCTCTAATGTAATTTAATGTAAGAAAATGATTTATAATTAAAACTACCATCGGTTTATCGATTTTAAACTTTTTTCTCTTCGAATACGATTCGTGGAGAATCTATAGAGAAAGTTCTCTTATCTGCGTAGGATTCGGTAGAACGACGATATCGTTATACGACTTGCTTTTCTCATTATAAAGACTCATCCTTTACTCTTCAACATGATTGATTTTTGGTTGCTTTCTATCTCTTATCAGTTACTCCCTTAGCAACCCTTCGAAAACTATGTTCGTTTTATCTTGACTTTTCAACGGAAAAAATGTTCACATTTAGTTACAACGTTGCGTATGTCGCGGTTGCTTTTTCTCTAAATACTGAAACTTGTTGCTGATGTGAGATTACCTTTTGCGTTCTCCTCGCATGGTCATTCTTTAATACTAAAAATTTCTCCACAAACGTCGCTTCGTATCGAATTAATATTTATTTATGATCACACGTGAAACCTTAAACCATAAATTGATAAATATACGTTTTCATTACGTTTAACTTATCACCGTCGTTTAAAAAGCCGCCTCGTACCGTTTTAACGTATCGAATAAATCTCAAAGTCGTACGCGTTCCTTCCATAATATCTTTTACAATCTACCGAAAAGGTATACGGTATGAAAAAATACAGCAATTTTTTTTATCCTTTTCGCCATTGCCACGCCATTAATGTCTATATATTTGAAATCCTCTCTTCGTTGTAAAAATACAATTGGAAAATTTCGCAATCGATTATACGGTACTGCGTGCTTTTGTGAGATTACAGTGGCTGAAATTTTACAATTCTCTGAATCCTAGATTCTTAAATCTATCTAGTATTTGCTTTTGAGGTCTTTACCAGAATCCTTATGCCATGAATTTCGGTTTTTTATGCAAGTTCATACTTGTATCTTCAGTAGACCAAGTTTAGATTCAGGAATTTCCATAATTATTGGTAAATAGTTTTTATACTTCGGTTGATTTTCAATCAGTCTGCGCTATTTTTCTTTTATTTTCCAAATATTCGATAAAAGTTTCTATCAGATTTGGCATTGTTCGTGAACCGTGCGGATTTTAAATTTTTGCTTTATTCTCATCCATATTCCTTTATTGTTCTAACAATTCAATCGGAAAAATCTCTTCAAGATCACAGAAAACCGTTACCGATTAAAGAAAATAAAAAATGTAAACATCAGAATAAAGAGTTTACAACCCATCTTGTTATTTTCGAAAAAAAATAGCAACAAAGAAAAAAACACGTCGCAAAACGCTCGCGCCAACACAAAAATACCATTCTTGTGTAAATCTCCTTTTATCTTTAAAGTCAACGTGAAAATTCCTTTAAAAAATGCATAATTCTAACCAAACGGTGATTCGAAACAAGAAGGGCTTCCGGAACCAAACAACATAACAATTGAGCTTCCGTCCTATAAACTTTTTCGTTCTAATTCAGCAGCTATTTTAAAATCACGCAAGTTTGCCTTTTCAGCAGGAAATTCAACTTAAAAGGAAAGAGTATCGTTGAAGATATAAAGAAATATGATAACGGAATGAGCATCATATATCGTTAAAAACTTCTCAAATTGTTATCACGCGATTTCCTTTTATTACAGCAAGTAATTCGTGGTCGGTTTTCATTACGATTATTCGTATTAATTACAAGTGAAAATATACCATTTTCGAAGAAACCAACCACCGAATAAACTAATTAAAAACTTTTACACCTGACATGTTGAAACGTACGGAAAACCCCGCTTTTAAAGTACCAAGGTTTTCTTGAAAAGCTAATATTCGAAGAAATTTTTACGCAGTAAAAAGACCACGATATTCAAGGTTAACACGAGACATTCAGACATTGATCGTAAAGGTGTATGCGACTTTGATCCCACTTCACTTTACTGAATGTCTTTACCAGGACGTAATCTCTGTAGGGAAATACTTTTGTGAGAATTTTTCGCCTTTATTTTATAATGTATACTAGATGGAATTAAATATTAATAGAGTTTCATTGCGATAAAGAGCCACGGTTTCGTCGCCATGCTGAAATGAAACATTGAAACAAGTAGAAAAAAATACGATAATGCATTTGTATAGTCGTTTAGTTATACCAATACATTTGATAGGATAAACCAGGGATAAACCATAAAAATTTGCGATCGCAATAAATATCTGTGGGAAAATTCCCCACGATGTAAACTTTCTTCGAGTTTAAACCGCGTTAAAAGTTAAAAAGGTTGCATCGTTGATCGTTAATTCTTTCTGGAAAAGGATTTTGTTGGCTGGAATAATTTCTGGATTTAAGGAAATATTAAGAATGATAAACGTAGCATGAACCGTTCGTTGAGGATAAAGAAACTACGTTTAATATTTTTCTTCAGAGGATACTCAAAGCTGGCTTATCGCGATCGCATGTGCTTAACGAAAAAATAAACTCGCCGGTTCATGCCAGCTTGACCTCGAATACATAAATTTCGGCCCGTAACGCGTTTAATTTTCGCATTTACAATTCCAATTGTAAAGTTTTTCAGTCGATAAGGAAATTTGCCATTTCGTGAGTAAGAGTAATTTAAATTCTCATCCTATTAACATTCGTTCCCGAGTAAACAATTTTTATATCGTGTTCCCAAGCAAAAAGTATTTTTTAATTTTAACCGAATTTCTAATCCGAAATTTCTAAGGAGTGTTTCTTAACTTGAAAAAGATAGTGGGAATGCTTAATCTCGAAATGTTTCTTTTTAAAGCCCAGTTTTTTTTTGATATTTTCACGAAATCCTGTTTTATTTTCTTCTTAGCCTAGTCTCTTCAGTGTAGTTGTACAAATTAACCGTAATGTAACATCGTGTAAGTGGTTTGTAAACTTTTTAATTATAATAAAAGATAAAAAACAAACAATAAAAGAAATTTAATGCATTTTCGCTAAATTTAACGTTGTAACGTGACATACCCAAATTTTGTTTAACATTTTTAAAAATTACATCTCAAATGCAATTAACATTTTTGTGATTTAGCCACCAGCCAAATTTAAAATGTCAAAAAAATTTCCATTTTTAATAAACACGCCAAGTAAAATATTGCAAAACGTTAAATACTTCAACTTTTCTAAGCTTCACGCCAATTAATTGAATGAAATTTTTATAGAATTGCACACAAGGGAGGGAGGGCAAACATCGTATAAACGTTACCAAAGAGCGGGAAAACCACCGCAACTCATTTCCCACGAGTGCTTCTATGTTTAAAAGTCACTAGTCACGACGTTTTAGTAATGAGGCAAAAGTGGTTTTTAAAAAAGGGTCAATAACATTTTCACCGTCGTGTTGCTATTGCGTTTGCACTTTTTCTTAGATATCGTGAAAGTCCTTTAAAATTACATTCCATTCCGAAGGTGCTATAATTTTGGAAATTCTGAGATGGTAATATTTAATGGCAGAAAATTTAACAATATTGATGATACTCGAGTTATGTTCCAAATTCGTGATGAAAGATTTCCCTGCATCGAATATAAGCAAAGTTCACCTCGTGTCGTTAGTTTTTTACTTCGATTTTAGCATTTCTCGAATTCTTTCATTTCCTCATATAATATTGGAAATATACAGAAATACTGAATAAATGCGACTATGTAACTACTTTTTTCATTTCCTTTCATGCGTTGAAAAAAATGAAACAAAAACAAAAAATTTTCCTTATTGAATTGAAAATTCAATTTTCACAAATGTACTGATATGTTTATCTCTACTTTATACTCGTATACAAAACGAAAAAAGGTGCAAACAAGCATGAATGAAATCGCTTGCCTCGTTGAAGTAGTAATCCGATTACATATCTGCGTTTTCGCTACTGTCTATGAAATTAAGGATGTACTGCGCGTTTGAAAATTCTCACCGAAAATATTCTCATGTAAGAACCAAAGCTTTATAAATTTTATCATAAAAATAAATCATACAGTCGTCATTTGGCAATGAAGAATATGGAGTATAATCAATAAGGACATGAACCCATTGCTGAAATGTTACCTGACCTTTAAACAAATGAGCTCGAAAGTTCGAAAACATCGCTATAAAAATTACGCCATAATTTCCTAATGCCATTAAACAATTACCCTTATACCAAAATGGCCAAAAGCCAGAAATAATTATTTTGTCAATTTTATATACGTTTTGCGTGTTTTGCATACGCTACGATATATACTTGGGTATAATGAGATACTTCTATGAGGTGTACCTACCCAATTTAATATTTATTGCTAATTTCGTTATACGACATACAAATGTAGTAATGCTCGTTGTTAGATACAGTGCAAAGAAATATATGCTTTTTCGTATTTCTTTTTCAACTTATGAAAAGCTTAACGCGTATTTTTTCGCTATAATTCACACAGCATCGTGTAATTACTCGAAAATATTATTGTACGATGTCTTTCAACATTTTTTTGTGATATTACAAATAAAAAGGGAACAAAAGACCAGTTTTCCGCAAAAGTAAAATAAATTACGTTTCTCAAGCGCCTTTTTTATCCTTATTCGCAACAGCTAATATAGCGGTATCATAATCAGCTCTCATAATTTTAATTCAAAAGTGCGCCTGAGAAACTAACACGTTCTTCATTCCCGTCTAATTTTTCTTTTTACCCCAAAACAAACGAAATGTGTGAACAAAACGTTATTTTTCTTTCATCGCTGTGTATATATCTATGATAACCCTTTTTATTCTTGTTTTTCCATCTGTAACGTTTAAATGGTGCCTAGATTTAGACGTTTTGCTGATGTCGTGTTATTTCAGTTTTATACCATGGGTAAATGAGTAGTCGATGTGACCATAAAATAGTAGAAGTACGTGGTACTTATCGAATAGATAATGAAGTTTTGTTACTTACACTTACCCCATGATGTAAAATTTCAGCTCCTCGTAATCTTCGTCCTTTTTCAGAAATATTTTGAAGTGAAGAGTATGAGTGAAATTACGTCAACTGCACTTTTGAATTTGTCATTTACACTTGCACGTTATTATTTTCATAATGAAATAAAAGTACTTCGCAATACACGTACTTAGAATAAAAAATAATTACGTAAAATTAAAAGTAATTTTTATTTAAACGAACTTTCGATAAAATAACAATAAAATCGAAAATATTTCGATCTGATTGCGTCATTGTTCATTTGTAGGTACAGTTATTTTACACCTATTTATAAGTTGATAAGCCACTTTATCGCCATTGATGACGTAATTGTCTCGACAACATACACAAACGATTAAGAATCAAAATGTCACAAGAACATAAATCATGACGTCACATCTGTCATCACATTTATTACTTGTTGAAAGTTGAATAGTAGTTGATTACAACAAGACGTCAAGTTGAATCAACATCAACGTAAAATCAGGAAATTGAATCAAAATGGTTTCCAAGTTCGTTGTGTTTGTGTTGGTGCGTGACTCGTTAAAAAGGGTTATTTTATGAGAAATTGGTTCAGTAAAGTTTAAAATTACGATATGTTACTCTTCATTAATACTTATTTTGATGTTTTTGTAATATAAGTGTCGGTAATGTCGCAGAGTCGGTTTCTTCGTGGACAAGTGTCTGGTGATCGTTCGGTTCCAATTTTCCGGTGCTTCGAGGTGAACTGTTTTTTAGTTTTCAAAATTGAGCATCTCTTCGCGAGGAATCTGTCGATAGAAGTATTTTTCGAGTTAGCATGTTTATTTTTATCATTAATGTTTTATTTCGTTCTTTCGTTCATGATCTGAGTGTGAAGTTCGATGAACTTATTCAGTGGAAGTTAACATACGCTAAGTTGTGACTTCGGTAATCGGTGATCATCTGTTTAAGGTACTAAATTTATCTAATTTCTTTGAAAATATTTACGCTCTTCTTATCTACAGGAATTGAAGAAAATACATAATATTAACTATTCAAAGTTCTCACAGATTACTGAAATGTAATGATTTTCAAGTCCTGGAAGTGTCATTGGTCGTAAAATCTTACTTTATTGTTTTGCTTTATTTTCTTGTTTATCTGCGCGAAAACGTTACGCTAGTTTACTCGAATGGATGTTTACGAGTTGTAAAAATTGAATTTATTAATCCTCGAGGATACAACTGCGAGGTTTTTATTTATTTCGAATTATATTTGCTAAGATTTCCATGCCTTCGCAGTCGAGAAACTTTTTCAGGAACGTTTCATTGTTATAGTAGTATTTTTAAAAAGTGATTTATCAGGATTAATGTTTACCGTATTGAACTTTTCACGTAGATAAACTTCTAGAGGACATATTAGCTTGGAGTAATTTTTCGTGTTGAAGGTAGAAGTACACTCAACCGCCCACAGGCATTTTAGCTACGTGCTTAATAACGGTGATATCGTAGTAAATACATATTCAACATTTTTCGCGATCTTGAAAAACTCTATTTCTCCGTTTTTCGTTTCGTTGAGATTCTAAACCCAAATTTCGGTTGCAAAGAAACGTACATAGAAGATAATC
>QBDW01000112.1:0-116645 GCA_003261595.1 Maconellicoccus hirsutus | reverse complement strand
TATTATTAAAAATATTACTCAATTAAAATTTTTAATTGAAAAAATTAAAGGAAAAATAATAAAAAATTTTAAATAAAAAATTATGAAAATTATAAAAATTGAAAAAAAATTGTTCGTGCTCTGACATACATGTACATGTAGTGGGTGCCCAAGTAGTGCCTTTGGGGGTTTCGATCTTCCACCTTTCTCCCCGCTCTTTTTTCATTTGATTATTACTTATCCCTTTTTTAATGTTTTTTATTTCTTTGAAATGGCATAAATATAAGGGTGAATGAGACGAAAGGGAGAGGGAGGGAAGATAAGAAAAAGCTGAAACTATGTATTTAAAAAAATTGTGATTTTTTTTTTATTTATAAAATTATTTGAATATATTTGTCCTGAGGCCAATGTACAATCATTGTTCATGATTAGTGGATTGTTCTCGAACTCCACAGATGTTTCTACTATTGTATGATTTCATCTTACGAGATCATCCAAACACTGTTTTATAGTATGAAATAAAATATTCTATTCCTGGAAGTTAACAACCTGCATAACCTGGTTTATGTTACTTACATTTAATGATCGTGTTCCAGAGCTTCCATTTTTAGTCTAGTTGCATTTGCAGTGCGTGTCTTATTGAAAAATAAAAAAGTTGCTAATTTGGAAAATTTTCTCGGAATTTAATATTTTTTTTAACGTCTCAGCTCAGCTTTAAAAATATTGCTTGTGTAAAATTTTCCATAGCTTTTAATTTAGGTTTTCTTATATTTACAATTGCTAATTTGGAAAAATTTTTCTGAATTTGTTATTATTTTTTAAACACCTCAATTCGTCTCTAAAAGTGTTAGTACGGGTATTTGTAAATTTTAAATTAATACAAAATAATGCTGGCGCTTTGCAATCAAAGGCTAAAAATTTTGCTATTTTTCAAATTATTTTAAGCGGTGAAATAAATAAAAATTGTTTTTGGTTGTTTTCCGTGTAATTTTATTCGACAATACGAACACGCGAGTTTGAAAAATTTATAAAAACGTGTATTCTCGCTAAAACTTTGATATTGCATCAAAGGGTGCTTTTTTTTACATAATCTCGCGTCGTACTAAAACGTAAGACGATCGGATACGGAAAATGTATCGTTACATCGTAAATATAATTTACTCAGAAGCTTGTAAAACTTTTCATACCGTTTAATAGCTCGGTGGAGTAAAAATAATGGCTTTTTTATTTAACCGGATGGACTCCGAAAGGGTCTGTAAATTACGTCCAAATCGTTCAGGGGTATTTGGCCGGGCGAAGATGAAATTCGCTCGGGAACTCGTGTAATTCTTGAAATTTCGTAAATCGAGAATATTTTCCGTTATGTTGGATCTTTATACGGTTAGACTTGCGCGATTGTATAAACGTAGGAAGTAAGCGGGAGGTAATAATGGATTTTCGATCAATTCATTACGTACATATGGAGAATGCGCGGTTATAATGGATTGACGTTTTTCGGTGAAATGCATTAAGGCGGAATTCGAATTCGGTAATTCGACTCAGAGATGTTTGATTTTCCACGCATGCGATTCGCTCGTTGGTAAAATGCGGAAGTCGACGATGAACAAGGGAGTGCTCCGGGAACACTTTAGGTATCCCTGGTCTGCTCAGCTGATCGTGTATCGCAGCGGGATATTTTATTAACATAATAGACTCTACGTAGACCTTGTTTGCTCGCATCTGTCTGTCGTACGTGCAAGATGAGGGCACGTGCCACCAGAACGAATGTCTGGTTCATAGGCGCACGACGACCAGCTGGAGTAAAAATGCTCGTTTCACCTGCCTTTGAACGCGATGCACCATTGACCTGAATTTCGCCAAGATTCGAGATGTTAATTAGCATTTGATTATTGCGCACGACCTAAGTACGAAATGCTTTGATGTTGAATTAATTCGAGTTTCATAGGATCGTCGAATTTGGGAATTTTCGATTAAAACATAACCTTGACGTACCTTTGAAACGTATGCGACGTTAATTAGAACGGCAGGAAAAAATTGGTGGTTTTTGACATAAAACGCGTGCTGTGATCGTTGTTATACGAAATTTATGTCGAGATGTAACATTTTGTGTACTTGTTCAAACGTTTCACTCTGGCGTGGTGCCATTTAAACACGAAAATTGAAAGATTTGAAGTGGTTTGATGATAATGTGTCACGTCTTCGGGCGCATTTATCATATCAACGATACTCGAGCTTATCCTTTAAAATAACCACCACTAAATCGCATACCGGAAGACCTCCGTCTGGGGTAAATCGGTGATATTCAAACATCTTAGCTTATTCTATTTGAATTTCGTCTACGTTTGCCAAATTACCGCGATTACGCGACGAAAAATTAATACCTAATTATAGCCGCTTTTACGCGTTCATCATCTTCAATTAAACTACCATTGATGTCGGCTCACCATTGACTTCCAATCGTGTTACACACATCGCTCACCTTCCACGTCTAATTCTCTCTCTACTCAGGTAATATTCCATTCTAAACAAGTACAAACTACACAAATCGTCGTGTGTGGGTAGGTTTCGTTGACATTTGTGTATATACTTGGCTTGTTGACCGGAAAATCATAACCGCCTTGTACAATGTACCTACACTGTTTATTCGTTGCTTTCTATTTTTTTCGAAAAAAATTCCAACTAGATAATTTCAAAAGCTGCGTATCTTTGAAATTTGCATTTGTTTGTTTTTTCGCACCGTTTGTAGCTATTTTTGATATCACCTTGGGGGGGGGCGAGATGTTACGGTGGGGTGATTATGACGGATCACCTTCGTGAAATACTGATTACCGTATCGTGTAACGTTAAAATCTCTCCAGCGAGTAAACACGGGGTTCTATTCTTGGCGCTTGATTCTGTATATACAAATGACGTAAAAAGCGGGAAAACAGTTTTACCAGGGTTCATAATTATTATTTTGTCGTTTTTTGCAGTTGTTTGTTTTCGAAGAACGCGTTGAAGGGTTTGTGATGGGGATGGGGGGAGAGAAACTTGAAAAAAATGGAGGGAAAGCTTGAAATTTGGACTGGTGCATGCGAGGGGTATTAGTTTTTGAGAATTCAGAGAAAGGATTTTGAGGAAGCAGAGAAAGGGTGCAGAGGAATTTGAAACGATAGGAGGAAAAGTTTGAAATTTTAATCGATTCCTGCAGAGGAATTTCCCTTTGGGAAAATGTGAAGTAAAAATCTTTCGAAAAACGCGTAGAAAGGATTTGCGATGAGGGGGGAGGGAGGAACTTGAAAGAAACGCTGAGAAAGTTTGAAAATTTGACTGGTGCATGCGGAGGGGGGGGGTTAGTTTTTGAGAAATTCAGAGAAAGGTTTTTGAGAAGTGAGAAGGTGCAGGGTAATTTGAAACGATATACGGAAAAGTTTGAAATTTTAATTGATGCAAGGAAATTTCTTTGGGAAAATGTGAAGGAAAAATTTTGAGTAAGAGGAGGAAAGGGAGAGGGAAGATATTGAGATGAAAATAGGAAAAGTTTGAAATTTTGAAGTTTTCGATAAAAGCAAAGAAGGGTTCCTGAGTTGGAGGAGAAGGGAGGGGTTTAAAATAAAAATATTCTTCTGCAGACGTCTCCCCCCCACCAAACGGTTTTCCACCCATCTAATCAACCGTTGATCCTATTGCATTCTAGAAATACATTATCTGCGGCAAATTTAATTTCCTGCAATTCAGGTGATCATATATTTTTAAGTAAAAAACGTCGTTTTCCAGTAATCGAGCAAAAACCTGCAAAAAACCGTGCACGATTTGGTTTAAGCGCGACGCCTACTCGCAGCGCCGCGAGAGTTACGTGGCAGCTCGTGTTGCCTCGGGCGAAGAATTTTCAATGTTTATGAAATTCAAAGTACTGCGTCTCCAAATTCAGTATAGTGTCTGGTTTTGAATTAAAACGTCAATGTGCGATATTTTCTCAAGAGGGGGAAGGGGAAGGACGATGAAATTTTATTTTGAGTGGTCGTGGGGTTCTTTGCTATGTTGGAGGAGAATTGATGGATTTTCAAGAGATAATTTTGATTTAAAATTCGTTATGCTTTATTTTGCTTGGTCAAGAAGGTTTCAACTAAATTGGAAAAAGTGTAACAGATGTAAAACCAACATTTTGTATTTGAATTTGCAGTTTTGCCAATAACGCAAGCGTTTACTACCTTGCCTATTTCAAGTACCTACTAAATATACAAAGACGAGCAGTCGATATGTCATAAAAATATTTTTCTAAAGATTTAACTTAATCGAATGATTTTTTAGGTTGCTTATTTTTTCATTAAATTACCCCATCATTCGTTAGGAAAAGCTGTCATGAACCAGTCTTACATAGTCAAATAAAACAACAAAAGGATAATCGAAGACTTTGCTTTACATTGCATTGGTTGAAAAATACTAAATTTTTAGAAATAGAGAACTTATTGAGACGAATTTGAAAAAACATGTTTTCGACAATTTTCAAAAAAAGTCAAAATGAGGTCAACTATCCTTTTTTATTTTTAGAAACTCGTCGCAAAAAATTGACGAAAAGTAATTTACTTTTCCATCAATTGCAATTCCTCAGCAAGTGTTTACTTACAAAGCGAATAAAAAATTCCCTTCGTATCAAGTCGAGGCGAGAATAAAATTGGAAAACGGCGAAACACAACGTTGACTTGTACTATTTCTCGAAAAAAAAATTAATTTCGTTGAATTATTACCTTTTTAGAATACTAATATAAATTTTTAAATTAATAAAGCGATAAATCGATATTATCGAAACGTGTACGATTGTTTAAACTGCGTGGTATTTTTAGTAAATTGGAATAAAAATCTAGGTAATTTCGCCATGGTACATAACTCCGTAGGTATGTTATTTACCTGCGAGTTCGCGTCCAGCGACGACGTGAATATATCGAGCCAACTTGGAAATTCGCTCGGTATCATTTATTAAACAGCGTAGGCTTGCTATTGAATTTCTTTTTTGAAAATTTTCCAAATGAACGTCGAATAGTAATGAAATGAATGTAGGTAATAAAGAGCAACGAGATGGAATTTTTTCAAAAGTACATTATTCGTATAAAGTTGAAAATACCGGATAAAAATGGCTAAAAAAAGTTGAAATTCATGAAAACGCAACTCGCGGACGAATTTTATACAATTATTCGAGAAAATATCGCAGTAACTTTTTCCCCGACGTGAATCGATTCCGATTTCTTTTCCTGTTGTTTTTGTCGATTTGTTATTTTTATTAAGTGACCAAATGGCGTATTTTTTTATCGTGTCGAGGTCGCCATGAAATATTATTTTGGTAAATGGAATAAAAAGGGTTGGAAAATAGTTCGGATATTGAAAATATTTCCAAGTGTAGAAATTTACTGCGCGATTTTGTGAAAATTAGCGCCCTTAGGCATACCTTATACTTTATCACGTCCATTGTATCGTAATGGTCGACTTGATGGTAATTTTGGCATTTCGAAATACCTAATGACTCGAGGGATTGGTTGTCGATTTACCAACTTCACACGCATCGCGTAGCCAAAGGACTTAGTCGCCGTTTGGAATTTCGTGTCAAGTTTTCACCAACTTTGGTGCCTTTAATTCTACAGTCACGAAAGAATCGAAAAAAGGAGGTAAAAACGGCATCGGAAACATTCTCCCGGAGTTTTCTTCGTTTCGAAACGAACCAGTGTGTGTTAAAGTAGATGATGTGGCTGCCAAGCGTCGATATTGTTTTTAAAGCGTCGGGATGATGCGATTTTACGGTGGAGATTTCTAGTTTTTAACATAATTACTGTGAAATTTATTTTTTCTGATTTTTTCGGATTAGACTTCGTAATGGAGGTACCCCCTTCACCCTCTGGTTCGATAATGAACCTCTTTTTTTGAAGAGTGAGTCTTGAGTGGCATATTAAAATGAAATTCAAAAAGAAGTGAATTTAGGGGTGCATACAAAATGGCGGCCTTTCTGGTTGGCTTGTGAGTTACGTTCAATAATGCGCATTTTAATTTTTAAAAGGTGAAAAAACGAGTTTATGGAAAAATTGATAATATCAAAAAATGTTCCTAATAAAATTTCCAACAAGTTATATTCTTAACATTTTTACGTAAGAAGGGTCGTTTTCGAGTAATCAAGCAAAAACTTGCGAAAAACCGTCTACGATTTGGTTTTGGCGCGACGCCTATTCGCTGCGCCGCGTGAGTTACGTGGCAATTCGTGTTGCCTCGGGCGAAGAATTTTCAATAATTATGAAATTTAAAACATTGCGACTCCATATTCAGTATGGCGGCTGGGTTTGAATTGAAACCTCAATGTGCAATATTTTCTCAAGAGGGGGAAGGGGAGGGCTTCGAAATTCTATTTGGAGTGGTCAAGGGGTTGTACATATTTTTTCGTGTTTTTCTCGTCAACGTTCGCTTGTTAATATAAAAAAAACGCCATTTTGTACATACTCCCAACTTGTTTTTTTTTAATTTAATTTTAATACGTCCCTTGGGATTTCTTCTTCTAAAAGAAGTGTGTTCTTGGATCCGGGGAAGGGGAGGGGATAGTGCGAAACTCTACGTGAGCTCCCCGACTACATGTAAATCTTTCACGTTTTTTTTCGCACGTATTTTCCGACGAGTACGATTATTTTTTTCACGCGTTCATCTTGGAATTTCATATGCTGAAAGTACATAAGAAAAGGCTTCTTTAGGTTTTACATTAAGTGTAAAATTTACAACGGCGATGTTATTTATATAAATAGGCAATTCAGCGTTTGAAACGTGTTTTAGCATAATGTTTATGAAAATTTCGTGTTAGGTTATTCGAAATGAAATTAAATTGTGTAATAGCGAGGTTATGATGCATTGGTTTGATACGGCATTTTCTTTCTCTTTTTCTGGCTGTGTACGAATACAGAACACGAAAGTTTGTACGGTTATCCTCCCAACTTACCCCTTAAATAATCAATATCATTCTACCCACGCTATACCGTACGACTCTTATCTAGTAGCAGCAAACACCATTAACTTTTCTCAATGGGTCACTTATAGGATAGAAGTACTTTTGCGACTCAATTCAAATTAAAGTTTTTTTTCCAAGGGAATCCGCTTTTTCGCTCAGAGATTTCGCTGTGGTTGCATTTTGCATCTTATAACGAACATTATGCAGTTGACGAGGCGTCTCGGTTAAAGGATCGAGTCTGCGAATTAATGAAGATGCTTTTGAACGAGATTGTCAAACGTGCTTGAAACCTTGTAGGACTCATCGACGGTATTGACGAGATCGCTTGCGGGTAGGTCGCGAGTTGCAGTGTTTTGCACTGGAATTTTGTGCGACGAGTGCTTTGGATTTTTTTAATAGAAATGCGAGACTTCGGATTTTTTCGGATGTTGAGGTTGGTGTTAGAGTCTTGCGGTGTTTTTTTAGGAATTCATTTTTTTGGAAGACTTTTTGTGTTGATTTATCGGTCGAAAGTATTCAATAATGAAGTGATTAGGTTTGGTATGTTATTATTAAGTAGTTCGAGTCTCGGAGAGAAACTCTGAATATTTGTAGGGTTTGTTTGAAATTGAAAAAATTCTGATATTTGTCAATTTCTATTTATATTGATTGGAAAAGTTGGCCTTGAAGTTCTTTTAAGGATTTTTGTAAAATTTAACAATGAGTAATTTTTGAGAAATTATGAATTTTATGACCAACGAGAGAATATTTTCATCGTTTTAAGAGTTGAAAAATTCAAGAAATCAAAATTAAAACGTTGAAGTTGAAATCGAAGTATTGGAATTAAAATATCGAAATCAAAATTGAAATATTTGAATTTGTATTGATATCAAAACATCAAAATTCAAGTTGGTATCAAAACATCGATATTGAAACATTGAAATTAAAATTACCAAACTTTAAAGTCAAAACATCGAAATTGAAATATTACGATTAAAATATCGCAATTATAATTGAAATCGAAGATATTGAAATTAAATCGAAACATCAAAATTGAAAAAAAATTGATTTCAAAATATCGAGATCGAATTATCGAAATCGAAAATATCAGAATCGAAGTCGAAATTAAAATTTAAATCAAATAATAACATCGAAATATTAAGATCAAAAAATCAAATTCAAATTTCATATTTCGATGTATCGAAAATGAAATATCAAAATTGAAATATCGAAATCAAAAATCGAAACGAACTATCAAAATCGATATATCGAAACCAAACTATCAAGTCGAACTACCAAAGTCGGAAAATCGAAATATGAGTCGAAATCACAAATCGATAAACCAAAACATCGAAATTGAAATCGTGAATTCGATACATCGAGATATCGAAATTTAAATATCAAAATTGAAACATCGGAATAAAAATGTCGAATTTAAAATTAAAATCGATTCATATTATCGAAAAATCGAAATTGAAATATCAAAATTTTAATTAAAGCGTTGAAATTGTGACATCATAATTAAAATTTCAATATTGAAATCAAAACATTGAAATATCGACATCGAAATATTAAGATGGAGTGATAAAAAAAAATCGAGGAATCAACATTTAAAAATTAAATAAAAACTTCAAGCTCTTGAAAAAAACGTTGAAATTATTAATAAAATATTAAAATCGAATTATCAAAATCGAAACATCGAAATCGAAATCATATTATCGAAATAAAAATACCGAAATCGAAATATCAACAAAAAACAATTGCTTGAAAATCACCCTCATTTTCTCATCGATTCGCGTACATTTTCGCAATTTCTCCACATTCACTTTCTCAGTGGTACCAACCTAACCGCCTTAAAAACTCGTTGCTCTCAAAATACAACGAAAAATCTCATTCCAAAACGAAATTCGAACCGGGCGCTCGTTACACGCCCTCGTGCTACATTTTTAATCCATTTGTATTATTTAGTATATTCTATAGATATTTATTTTTCGTTTTACAACCGAAATGAGAACCTTTAATAAACAATTTAACCATCGAAATGAACCCATCGTTGACCTAAAATACTAAAAAGTTGGCCGGCTAATTATTTATGCACCAGAAAAGGCAATATTTCCTCATTTATGCATTTACTTTTAACAACAATAAATAAAACTAGGTACCTAATTACGTCATAAAGGTGATTACTTCTTGATGATATTTCTCGTTATTTGACTTCTCTCGTGATAGCATTCGGGATTACTTTTCAATATTTTATTACCACATTATTCCTTACGGTTGTATTACATTCGTAATGAACGCGAAGGTGAAAAATAACGAAGAAATTACAATTGATGTAAAAAATAATCATAAACGCATCAACGAAGAACGAACTTCGTTTGGAATAACTTATTCATACATGTTTTCGTGACCTTGAAATATATTATAACACTTTGTTTTAAATATTTCTCTAGCGATTTCGCTGTTTTCGATATCGTTCGAGCTGGCATTTCGTTGCTACAAAGAAGCCAGGAAATGCTTTCAATATAAGACGCCGAAAATTGAAGTAGAAATGGAAAGTACCTCGAAAACGAGCTTTTTTCTCGAGCCTATTTTTCGTGCACCTCGCAAAGATATCGTTTTGATTGTTACTCTAACGATTCGAGGAATTCCTAAATTGAAAAAAGAACAAAATATCGTTTCGGTATTTACGTCGTGTTTTTTGCACGATCAAAACGGTTTTACCGTCGATGGTAGAAAACCCATCGTGGCTAAACGAAGAAAATACTAAATCGAATTAAAAGCTGATAAATTTACTACGCGCGAATGATAAAGTTGGAAAAATTCGCTCGTGTTTGAAGCACTTAATTAAGAAAATACTGCGCACAACTGGCGAATCTTGGGGATTTCGCGTGATAGTTCTTTTGCGCTTTTTTCCCTCCAAATGAAAACCTCTTGAGCGAGTAACTTAATTCTGAGAAAATTTCCTACCCATTTAGTTCGTATAATAAACGACCAAATGCCTTTTGTTATTCGTGTTCAACGATGCCGCAAGAAATCTAGCTGTTTTGATATCGTCTCGTACCACGTAAATAATTAAAACTGTGTGTTTTTTTTAACGAAATTTGCGAGTTTTTTTCAACCATGTACCAAGGTCGTTAAATTCAGGTATTCATGCTTATTTAGGCAAATGTAATTAGAAATTCGCTTTGTTAATTTGTAAATTAGCTCGCAACGGACACCTCACAAGGTAGAGTTAATTTTGTCTCGCGTCGTCTTCCGAAAATAAAATCAACTTTAAAAGTTGGCATTACGGCCAGATTCTGTTTCAGTAAATGCCAATTCTCTAATTACCTGAACGTTAATAGAGCACATCGTTTGGTAGTAAAATTGAAAGGTATATGCGATAATGTATATGATCGAAGTATCACGAGGGGCGATGGAGGAAATCAACGAAAGTGAAAGGAATTTGAAAGTGCTCTATTTAGCGCACTACCGTTCATTTGCAACGTTCGCCATTCTATGGCCATGAACTTGTTTTTTTTTCTTCCTCGTAACCGATGGAAAAACTCGATCTAACCGCATTGTAAAAGTCAAATTTTTCAAACGTCCGAGAATAATGGAACGCGATTCGTGTTTACTTATTACGACTTAGCGTTCGAAGATTTGTAACCGAAAAAACGTGATGTGCGTGAAGATTCAGCGAATTAATCAAAGTAATGAGTCGCGAACTTACATTTCACGTTTGATCGCGTGTTCGATGAATAGATATTTACAGTACTTTTTAATTATTTAATTTTATTAGTAATTTATTCGTTTTTTTTTTCTGTTTTAGGTGAGTTGAATTTTCTATTTCAATAACTATTGCTGACGATTTGAAAATTGATCGGTTTATCTGTCTTTGAAACGTAAGCTACTCGATGAAATATCTCAGTAAGTAATTCGAATTGTGACGAAATTGAACAAAAGTTTCTATCGTTTATGATATTTTAAAACTTTCGAATTTTTCCATTCTTCTAAATTATCAGATAGAAATTGAAAGATTGTGCTTTGTTGACAAGAACAAAGCTAAAAAGGGTTAGACGTAATTTTATTTCGATGGAGATTACTCCTTCAAAGTGATGTATCGATTGAGTTTTTTACCGTCGAATTTATTAAGGTTTCGTGATGCAATGTTACAAATGAATTTTGTTTCTAAGAAATCGCAGCGTACTTTTGCGTTATTACAAATTTATTATTTCCTCAAAATGGTCTTTTTCTTTGCAACAAATTCAAATGAAAGAAAAGTTGCTTGATTTTGCTGTTTTTTTGTACATTAAAATGGAAAAATACATTACTTGAAAAATCACCATAAACGTAAGCAACTTCTCGTGTCTGTAGAAATGCAACCAAGCATTCTAGCTAGATATACCTCAAATCATTTTTATAGGAAATTTTGTATAAATTAATTTCGTTTATTATATATTTTTTCATTTAAAACTTCGTTTTTGAAAAAAATACAAAAAATGCCAAAAAAAATGCATACCTGAAAAAAAAGCAAGAATGCAAGCAACTTTTCATGCCCGTAGAAACGGAACCAAGCCTTTTAGCTTCATATCCTTGGTATTCTTTTTGTTGGAAATTTTATGTAGATTGATTTTAATTATTATATATTTTTTCGTTGAAAGCTTAGTTCTTGAGGAAAACACAATAAACCAAACTTTCAGGAGGTTTTATTGCTTCAAAACTTCGAGATGCGGTTGTATTTGATTTGGGATATTTCTCTTGAAGGACCATTTTAAAAAATTTCTAAAAAATTATCACTTGGAGGGGGAAGGGGAAGGATGGGAAGTATGCGCAATTATTTCAACTTCTTGGAGCCATTTCTTTTGGTAATTTTTTTTGATAATTTTATAAGTTATCTAACAGATAGTGAAAGTAATGAAAACAAGGTAATGAAAGTAGTGAAAAAATGACAAAAACCCAAAAAAGGGAATTATTTTTTTTAAATTGCACAATAAGTGTTTATTTTCAATAAATGACTGGTAATTTTTTATGTATCGGCAACACTGTAAGAATATGTGACGTCATATATATATATTTTTTAGTAAGATTTTTTTTTAATACAGATTTTATTCTAATCTGTAATTTGAGCTTGTTGATAGGAGAGAGGGAGAAGGGGGTAAAGTTCATAGGTTTTTGAAAATTTAATATAAAATTAGTGAAAAAGTAGTGATTTTTCAAAAAAAATCTTGTTTTTCAGCAATTTGTGTGTATCGAAGGAAACCGTATATTTTTATTATGAAATATTAAAATAGGCCATTTTACATTTTTTTTCAAATTTTTGATTTTTGAAATTATTGTTGAAAAAAATCAACCCCCCCCCCTTTGAAAATTTGGGCTTTGGAACTGTTCATGGTTCAATTTTTTTTATTACTGTGACTAATCGAATGACGTCACGAGTTGCACTAATATAACTTTAAATCAATCAGTGTTGCCTTAAATGCGATAATGAATGTAGAATAATTTCCATTTAATGGAATCCAGTTTGCTGTATCATTCGTCCTGTCATCGAAAATAAATCCACCGGAAAAAGTAGTTGTTGGGGGAGGGGGTGCATGAATTCAAAAAATACACAACTTCGCGCTTTTTGTTTTCAAAACACAAATATCTTCTTCATTCATAATAAATTCCCGTACATTTTCCCGTCTCTTTAATTGTCGTAACGAAGACAAAATGAAATTTGAGGTCTAAAAACAAACAATATTTAACGCTTTTACAGCTTTTTGCTAAAGTGCGTTAAAAGAAGAGGCAAAAAAAAAAAACATCAAACTCGTGAATTCATAAGGCGAAAAAGAATAACAAATTTAAAATATCGCCTCCGGCTTAACGTAGTAGAAACCGAAAAAAAGCAGGAAAAACCCTAATTTATCATGTTTTGTTGAAAAGTAAGAAAAATAAATTAGTAAAAAATCCGAACTGTCGCCTTCGCAAATGGAGAAGTTCTTGGAAGTTAAAAAATTCACCAACGTTGTTTCACGAAACAACACCGCAATCTGGAATTCAAGCGTGTTAAAAATTCACACGAGACGCTTGCGAAATTTTAAAAACGAGCTTAAGATGCGAATTAAACTTGTGTAAAGAAGGATTCATGAATATCCGAACGACTTACCACGTAATGCGGAAATTCAAAAAACTCGAAAAATGTAGAGTTGAAAAATTCACGAATCGAATTCAGATTTTAAATCTTCGGTTTACTTGGACCATCGAATTTGCTAGACCTCGAATGAAACACGAAATTGGAACCGAAACTAGATTAAATTCTTACGTACTTTTTAATCAAAGTTTTACTGCGGTGCTGGCTCATCCGATGTTTATTTCGAAGCGTTACCGTAAATTTCAAGCTCCTTATCCTGTTCAAGCGACGTTTTCTTTTTAATTGGACCGTAGCCAAAATCTTGCGCTTTTTTCAGCCATTTCCAACCTTACCAATTGTTTCGTATTTTAGATTAAATCGCTTTCATTATAACCGTAATTGGCAACCGACTTGCCCAAATGCATTTCGTGCAAACCTCCTACTTAATGTTCATTAAAGCGCAATTTTTTCCTAGCTCGATGAAACTATTTAATAATAAATTAGCTTAATCGATAAAAATCTTCCTTTACTTTTTTCCGCGAAGTATACGAGTCGAGTGAAACGTTATACTAAGATACCAGATGTCGAATATTGAAATTTTCATAATTTCCTTATCGTAATTTTACGCTTTAATGAAATAAATTTCGATAATTTCGTAACTTTTGGTGGATTTTTTTTCTCACTTTCTTTCCAAAGGCGAATTTCCGTTTCGAATACGAGATTGTGCAGATGGTTTTTATTCCTATTACTATTATACTGATCTCTTTCTTTAAGAAAAAGAAATATACATAAATTGGAAAAGAATATGAAATATGGAGGAAAAATGGCGAGTGAAAATTCTTCGATTTTTAAGGTTCAATTTTGCAACAATGTTTCGTTGCGATGCCTTTTCCTACAAAATTAAATTGGATTGTTTTTATTAATTTCAAGTTTTTTGGGATTTGTTTCACTTGCGTTGTAAATTTGATTTATTCAATTTATAAAAAAATATTCAAACACAAGTTGTAGTGTACACGAAATTAAAAAAAAAAATCAATTTCATTTTCGAGTGCCTTTTTTTACAAAATTTACGAGAAATCCCTATTTCTCTAATACCTCCATTCGATATAGCTTCGTTAAAATTTCTAAAATTGTAAAACTTTTGAAAAAAATTCAAATTATGTATGTATTTGACAAAATTTAACAACCCCTTAAAATCTCAGTTGGTTTAATAAACTAGAAATTACGAACATTAATTATAAAAAAATAAATAAATAAAAGAGTAGTGTTTTATTTTTGAAGTAAAAACTTCTTTGCGAGCACCCAAACTGAAAAACGTAACGCGTTCAGCGAAACGCTGACGTCACACTGCACTCCCTCTCCTTTTTTTCACCACGCGCCAACTCCCTTACCTCTTTATTTTTTGCTTTTATTTTTTTCAGATATAATTAACTGAATAAATATTTATTTAAAATTGTATTAATCAAATTCCTGCAGTAATCTTTACGAATAACATTATTTATGTATAAATTGAATTTTTTTATTCCATTTTATTAACTTTAATAATTTAATATATTATTTGTTCGTTTCATCATTAATTAATATTTCTTGAATAATTTTATGTACAAAAAAATTTTTTCGACTCCCTACAATTTTTATGTTTGTAATTTTCACTCAATGTTTATTTTGCCCCCTCCTTCCCTCCCTCCTCCCACTCATAAACAATAATCTCGTAAATTGGGCAAAAATAACAAAAATATAAAATGAAATTTTTAATATTTCGAGTAATTTGACGGAATACTGAAGTAACTTTTTCAATAAAAATTACGATGGCATGAATCTCATTTTTTATTACCGCCGTTTTTGTCCAATTTACAATGTTTTCTTTTATTGGAAGGGGGAAAGGGGATTTTCGTGAATCAATATGTACTCTATGTGGAAGTTGTAAATTCTAAGGTTGTTGGGAATCGAAAGAGGGGCATTTTTTGTAAATGGATTTTTTTCGCATCTTTTCATATTTTGGATTTACTTGGAAAAACTAGTTTTCAGTGTTTTTGTGTGAAATTTTTGTAAAAGAGATGTTGTTAAATTACTCTGATTATACAATATTAAAAATTTCATTTTATATTCCAAATTTTTCGTGTAATTATCAGGAAAATTGGGAGAGGAAGGGGGTTGCGAACCGAGGATTGACTCGAGGTTAAAACAGTTGAAACAAAAGTTGTAGGGAATTGAAAAAGGTGAATTTTTGAATTTAGTTTTTTTTCATATCTCTTCAAGTTTTTGAGGTACCTTGGAAAACCTAATGTTGAGGGGGTCCGAAAAAAGGGCGCTTGACTCAGCTATAGAGCATTTTATCAAAATACCATAGAGCCTCTTTTCTGGGTAATTTTTCGTGGCGATTATAAAATCAGCCAAATTTCCAAAATTTTAGCTATTTTCCTTCTACACTGCGAATACCACAATTAGACTAAATTATAAAACCCACTTATTCCGCTAATCTCTCGAGATAAGCGTTCAATTTCTTAATATTATTGGTAATCTAAAAGGGGAAACTTTTACCTAATAATCTTACCCCCTTTTCATGAGGACTAAGTATGCCCGCTTCAAAATCCTACAGCGAAATTAATACCGCCGAAGTTTTTCAAACGAAGGGTTTAGGTGGTGGAAGAAAATAGGTATTAAAATTTAAACGCGTCAATTCGATAATAGTAATTTGTTCATTTGCAATTAAATATTCTATAATCCTGAAATAATAAAACGATAAATTTACTTCATTTAAATAAAGTTTCCCTTTGTTTTTTTTTACCGCAAAACTTCGTCTCCGAGGGACTTTTTTTTATATACAAAAATGAAAATTTTTCTAATTTCATTTTCATATTAGAAAAACGAATCCGAAGCGTAGAAATTTTAATAAATAGGGATTTTGTAATAAGCAAAGCGTTAAATTTCGCGTAATGTATGTTACTACGTTGATATTTTTTTTCCATGTAATCTAAATGCTAAATATGAAAAAATTGTCAGTTATAAAATCGCAGACCTGAATCTATTACGGTGGAAAAAAGGGTTAATGTTCGGTCATAAATTGATCGAAGACGACGAGGCGAATGACACGAGGTTTTATTTGGAAAATACACCAACGGTACCGAGAGAACGTTTAAAATCAATGACAGTTCAAACTACAAAGGTAACAATTATGTGATTATATAATAAATGAAATAGCATTGAAAATAAAAAATAACGTTCGTTAAATTTAATGTTTATCATTATAAATTATTAAAAGCTTTCTTCATGATATAATGTGGATTTCCTTTTTAGTTAAAATGTTGCCAATCATTCGTTAATGAAAAATTATCGTTATGTAGGTTGGATTTTTCGGCCAAATCAACGTTACTATTGTGTATCTTGGTTACCAAAATAATATCTTAATTTTGAATAATTACAGGTTTCGTAATTCGGTATTTTTTTATAAATCAATCATTTTATTAAATTAGAAATGGAGAAAATCTTCGCAATTGTTCGATTTCCTCGACGTTACATATTTTTTAATTCGACGATATAAATTTGGCAATGTAACGAAAATAATTTCCAAGGAACCAACTCGCGATAATATTTGACAAACTGTAGAAAAAAATTCCCAGTAATTAAAATTTGTTCGAGGCCTTTGCGTTAAATTTTCATTATAACGTTATTAATGTTTTAATCGCGGACGCTGTGCTATGAAAGTTATGCCTGTTTTCTCCAAATGCCGCAAACCCTAAATTTTCTTTTTACGCCTTGGACTTTGAAAATTACCGTTTATACTTTTTTGTAATATCATTCGAAGCGGATGATTTATTGCTTTATTTTCGCAACGAATAGCGAAAGACGCCGAGTGAAAAATCAAGGAAATTATTAACGTTATGGTTTTCGCTTTATAACGCCCGAAATTCTTTTGTGTTTTGGCTTTGCGAGTTTTTATGGCGTATTTGAAGATGTTTTTTGTTGAAAATTCACAATGATGGCGGATGTGTGGGAAAAAATTTCAACTTCTATGCTCGAGTTTTAAGTCAGAATGTATAGGGAAAAATAAGAATTGTAAATTTAAAAAATTGCTTTTTCGATAATGTTTTTTCAGTGGCAAAAAATGTTGTTTTTTACTTTATAATGAGCGCGAATTTAAGATGAAGTTGTCAAGTTCATGTTTTTGTGAAATTGTACTTGAGTAAGCTGTTTTTTTTATGTTAAATGTCCTTTTGAGCCGTATTTTGAATTTATTTCAAAATTGAGGTAATTTTTTTGAAAATTTATTTGGAGGATGTAGGACCACGCGCACCGGATAGATTACAAAAACTCCCTAAAAACCGTCTAGGCGACGTTTTTAAGATTAAATAAAAGGATTAATTTGTTTCCTCATTAAAACTTTTTTAACATGTTTAAGACACCAAAAAGAAAAAAAAACTTCGTATAGAATGTACCGAAAAAATCGATAGTTTTCGCGTAAAAAAATATTTCAAAATTGTCTACGTGTGCGCGTCAAGTCGATATCGGCCGTTGCGTTCTAGCGGCAGATATGCACTATGCGTCGCGGTCGCGTTGACGCGGAAAAAAAGAGCTCTCATTTTCACTTTTTTCCGCGAAAATTATCGATTTTTTTGGTACATCGCGTATGAAATTTTTCCTTTTTATTGATGTCCTGAACACGATAGAAAATATTTCAAAATCGTCAACATACGCCCGTCGAGGTGATACCGGCCGCTGCACGTTAGCGGCAGAAATACACTACGCGTCGTGGTCGTGTTGGCTTGGAAAAAATGAGCCCTCATTTTTTGATTTTTTTTTTGCTCGAAAACTATCGATTTTTTTTAGTACATCGTATATGAATTTTTTTCTTTTTATTGATGTCTCAAACACGTTAAAAAATGTTTCGACGATAAAAAAATTCGTCTTTCTATTTATCTTCGAAAATGTCGTCTAGAAGTGATTTTTACGGCCTTTTAGTATATACCTACCTATCAAAATTTAAAAAATTCTGATTTTCAGTACATAGATGTGTATTGTATAGATACGCTATGTATTTTTTTATTTAAAAAAAAAACATCAATTTTTAAGAGGGTGGAACCTCGATTGAAAATTTTAAAACGTAGCGGGGGGGGGGGAGTTACAATGATAGAAAAAATCTGAAAAAAATATATATCATTTCGGTAGACAACACCCACTTGAGACGAAAATTTCAGCTCATTCGGTTGAAAATTTGCATAAATAGGTATTTCCGCTACGTTGCATATGCGGGGGGCTCCTCCTCCAGGGTCGATCAAAGGTTGGAGATAGTTTGTAATTTTTTCTTCATCTATTTTTATTGATTTTCGCCATCTAAACTAAAATCCGCATTAAACCCTATTCACAACGTTCAAATAAAAACCAGACGCTTGAAAAAACACGAAAAATATTTCCAACAGGGTGTACAACAAAGTATTTAATTGTTCTATAAAAAATGTTAAAATTCACCGACGAAAAAAGTAAACATTACGACTCGGTCTTCCATTGCTGAAACATTCCGGTTTTAAGAGACTTAGGGTCTTTCTCGCCATAATGTCTGCGTATAATCCACTGGGAAAAATATCCCCTTTATTCCCTCATCGCGGCGTCATTCACGTCAAAACTCTATAAAATCACGAAAATTTCCTAGCGCATCTCGTGCGAAGGTCGCGATAAAATTAATTACTCGTATAAAAAAATTCATTTACGAGAGAAGAAAAGAAACTGCGGTAATTTTTTAATCGAATTTTTACGCATTGGCACGAGACTACGTAAGCGTGTTTTCTAATAATGTTATCGTTTTGTTTATTTGCCTCTTCCAATTTAGAAATCGAGCAAGCGGCTCGATTCGAACGGTTTTTTGGCGACGAGCCCGTTTTCTCTGGGCGCGTATGAATCAAAATGACCTCTGGAATTTTTGTCGCTGTGGTAATTGAACTATAAGTTAAACGTTTTCACGCGACGTACGTGAATTATGATTTTCACCGGGAGAATTTCTTTTTTCTATATTGATTTTGGTATTTTGAATTAGGCGTCGGATCGATTTAACTCGAGGCGTATTGTTTTCGTTGATAGTGCCAGAAACACAGCACGAGATCTGGTACACGACGAGATAACAGCATCGCTGAGGTAAACGTTGGAGGTTGACTTTAATAAGTTATTAATTACGGTAATTTGGATGCCGGTGCATCTTACGTGAAAAATTTTTATAAACAGAAAATAATTTATTTTATTTTAACAACCGAAACGTAAATCATGTTGATTTAATTATGGCCTATGAAATTTTTAACGAGTTGGCGAATGATGTTTGTACTGCGAAGTTTTCCTTTGAACTTTACCATTATTACAAAACGACATTTCAACCGCTTCAGACGTTGTAGGCGCAAATGGTAAAATATGAATTCATTTCATAGGCTATATTTTTGTCGACGAATTTACCTAACGACGTCGTTATCGACGTGAAGCGTTTACGAAATCCTCCAGCGATGAATATCTAAACCAAATAGTCTTCGTATATTAATTGAATCCCAATAAAAGTAATTTTCACGCACGCGACGTTTGTAATCATTTAACACGAAGCTAGAGGCGTACAATGTATCTGTTTGGCAAACACGATGTACCACGGATTAATAATTTGTTCTTCATCTGTATACTTGCCAACCCTTCAGGTTTTTAGGTGAATTTTCTCTTATGTAATTTTTAAGACTTTTACGCCATTTCACATAGAGCAGCTGGTCAGTGTTGAGTAATCCGACGAAGAAAAGGGTTAAGAGGGCATTTTGTTGACGAACTAGTATCTTATACATTGTGATATATCGGTCAAAAGAGCCTTAACCAGTTCTACGTATTAAAATGGCGATCGAGGTTGTTTGAAAGGCAAATGGATTTTCATTTCAAACAGGAAGTTTGTATACGTGCGAAATGACAGCGAGGAAATCAATGGTATATTTATTTGCGAGGTTGAATTCATGAAAAATGAAGTATATGCGATGTTTCGAGATGAATTTTCATTTTTGTGCGGATAACTGATAATTTATTCATTGATACCTTCGCTGTATTTATGTGCGAAATGATTTTAGTATGTGGGAAATATTTCATTCGAAATTAATTTTTTTTTAATGAATTTGTGACGTCGTAGAAGTTTTTTATAGTGACAAATAAAGTCCTAGGAACATTCTTTTTGAGTAATAAATTCGAACCAATAGTGAATTAGCTTTATTTTTGGAGGGCAAAGAGGGGCCAAAATACATCTGGTTTGAGATGCTGAAGATCAAATTAATTTTTAATTTTTTTTTCATCTGTGAGATTTATCGTTTAAAATGAAATTTTCTGTAATATCTCGAAAACTTGAAGAAATACGAAAAAAATTTCATGCACAAAAATGTTCTCTGATCAATTTTCTAGAATTTTTATCTTAACAATTTTCATCTGACATGGTATCTAACAGGTAGTGAAAGTAGTGAAAAGATAGTGATTTCAAAAAAAGGTTATAAAAGTGTTGAAAAAGTAGTGAATTTTGTCAAAAAGTAGTGCAGGAATGAAAAAAATCAAAAAATATTTGTGAAAAAATTACACAAAAATTGGTAATTTTTGATAAATTATTGACAATTTTTCATGTATTGGCAGCACTGATACATTTTTTTCAATAAGCATATAATGCGTTAATTTTTTTTCAATTTAAATCTGATTTTTTTTTACAACAGATTTTCTTCCAATCTGAAAATTGACCTCGTTGATGGGATAAGGATGGAGGAGTGATAAAAGATACTTTGACTGAGGTCAATTTCTGGCCGAAAAAATTCACACTCACGAGGAGTATTTTCAACTCAAATGCAGTATAAATGAAGTTTCTTCGAATAGCTCAAAAATGTGAAGAGATATGAAAAAATATACGCAACAAAAAATATTCCTCGATTAATCTTCAACATCTTTCTTCTTGACAACTTTCATCTCAAGCTAATTCTTGATGCACAAAAAGCCCAAAAGCGGAAGTGGAAAGCAGAAATTCTCGCTTTGAAGGAATTTTTCTAGGCAGTTTTCAATAAATATCACCATCTGAAGTATCTCGACTTTTTGTCATTTTTGTGCAAGTTGTATCTTTGATAGACGGGGAAAGGAGGTTTGCGAATTAGAGGCGCGCTCTGCATGAAAATTGAAAGTACAAAGGTCACTGGGAATTGAAAAAAGAACAATTTTTGGGCTTATATTTTTTTCACATTTTCGAGTAATTTAATGAATTTGTATTTTCGGTGTTTTCACCTGAAAAATTATAAGTTTTATTAGAGCAAATTTTGTGAATCAAGGATTGACTTGAGGTAAAAATTTTCCAGACGAAAATTGAAGAAATTTGCGAGTGGCTAAATTTTGCGCATTGTCTGCAAAAAGTCATATTTTATGACAGTCGTTTCTACAGCTTCTTTTTCGCAAAAAAATTGATATTTATCATGAAATGCTCCTCAGGAGTCAAGACCATAAACAGAACTTTCACGAACTTTACTTCGGATCCTCGATTTAACAAATGAATTACCCCGAGACTGCTTTAATTTCATAATAACCTATTAAAATTACAATTTTTGGCGTTAAACGTTTCGAGTACAAAAAAAAACACCTCGTGTACAGCCCTAAGCACCCTATTCTTACACGTTTCTGATTCTGTACTTTCAAGGTCAACGAGGTCATCCAAGTACGAACTTACAAATGCGAAAGTTATGAAATACTTCATTAATAAACCTTCAAACCATTAAGTACCCAAGAGCGAAGAATTGTTGAAAAATTTCTTTTCACTTCGCTCAAAGAAACCTTACGAAAGTTTCTCTTTTTTTAAGCTGCACGTTTTCAATGGCGTTGCAAGTTCGAAAAACAATGGAAATATTATACAAGTGTTTCATTGAGTTTGATTTATGAACTCTTTCAATTAAATTCTTCGCCATGTGGTGTCTGCGATATTTATCGAGGAAAATCAAAAGCTTTCTTGGAATGGTGAATTTATAACGTGTCAAATTTATAAGATTAACTTTTACGGAGGTTTAATATGATTCGGTGTAAAAAAGTGGCTTTGGAATGTAATCAGTGTCGGCGTGATTGAGGAAAAATTTAGGAAAAATTGTCTAGAAGGATCACTTTACTAATGTATTCCGTTCCATTGATAGGTCTGGAGATTGTTTTAATGGGGATTTTTAGCCCCCAAAATGAGTTTTGCAGTAATATTTTTAAAAATTGAAGAGATACGGAAAAAAAGTTATATTCGAAAATGTGTCTTTTTCAATTCTCTACAACTTTTGTTTCAACACTTTTTACCTCCGGTCAACCGGTGGTCCACGAAATTTGCTTCCATTAAGAGTAAAATATTTTGAGGCAAAAACGAAGAAAATGAGGTTTTTTCTAAATAACTCGAAATAGCGAGTTGGTATAAAAAAAATGTACATAAAAAAAATTTTCATCTTTTGATTCTCTATAACTTTCCTTTCAAAATTTTTCATCTCAGGTTGACCATTGGTTCACAAAATTTGCTCTCATAAGCAACGCATCTAACAGGCAACAAAATGAGTGAAAGTGGTGAATTTTGTTGAAGAATAGTGCAATATTTTTGAAAAAAATTATGCAATATTTTTCATTTTTGATAAACGACTAGCAATTTTTTATTAATTGGCAGCACTGTCGAAATATGTGACGTCATGCGTATATTTTTTTGATGAACAAGCATATTATTGCGTTTATTTTTCCATGATTTCAACTTGATTTTTTTTTAATACAGATTTGAAATTTGACTTCGTTGATCGGGGAGGAAGAAGGGGGTAGTAAAGTTGAGGAGTTTTGTAGGAGTAATTTTTTTAGAAAAAAGTCCTTTGGATATTCTGATAGTGAAAGCTCTTGAGGCAAAAAATGGCGGAAATAAGATTTCTTTAAATAACTCAAAATTGTGAGGAGATATGAAAAATATGTATATGACAAAAAATGTTAATTTTTTGATTCCCTACAACTTTTGTTTCAATATTTTTTACCTCAGGTCGACCATTGGTTCGCGAAATTTTCTCCCTAAAAGTGATATTTCTTCAAATAACTCAAGATTTAGAAAAAATGTGAAAAAATGTACTAATTAAAAAATATCCCCTTTTTGATTCGCTATAACCTCAGGATTTTCGCCTATGGTCTACCTCGACCCCCAAAAATCCCCTTACAGCATCGACAATTTCATTTTATTCCTATTGTGAGGTTGACCTGAGGTAAAAAATGTTGAGACAAAAGTTACGGGGAATTAAAAGGGCCACATTTTCGAACATAACTTTTTTTCGTATCTCTTCAAGTATTCGAGAAATCGCAGAAAACCTCATCTTAGGGGTCTAAAATTCCGCATAAAAAAGCTCCTACACTCTTTTCACAAAAATCGCAACGTTAGCCAATTTCCCTCCGATTTCGGAATTTTTCAGAATTTCTCCTACACCTTATACTTTCTATATAATTAGAAAATCGAGCGGTTACGTAAAGCATTATGTAAAAATATTTCCATTCGTAAGTCTAAACGAAGACTTAGTAAATAAAGACGAACCTCGTAACGCTCCAGTGATTATCTATGGGGTTACTTCACGGTGCACTGTATCGATTGTATTTAGTCGGGTGAAAGTTATACATGGAAAGGGTGACTATGGTAGAAATACCGTGGTCGATACGATTTCGAGAATGTTTCTCGACTACTTATCAGAATACAATTTTATTGAACCCGGAAAGCAGCATTTTTCGTACTTTGGAATACCTTTTGAATGAAATTAAAGCGTGAAATGCGCTGTCTGTCGGGACATTTTCGCGTGTTTAAAATTGTTCTCAGCTAGACGTATTTTTACCCTAAGGATTTTCCATATCGTAGGTCGTCTTCAAAGAGTTATTCAGATTTTCATATTTCACGGTAATAAAAAATTACACAGCGGAGTATCTCTCGGGTCTTGAAAATTCGTGGGCGATGGAAATGACGTCATTGTATTTTTTACTATTTAGAAATATTTTGCGGCCTTTACTGAATTTTATCCGGGCACGATCAAAGCTCGGAAATTACCTGCGTATTACACGAGAGGTGAAGTTCGTAAAAAAGAATTACTTGATTACTGGCTTTCGAGCTTTTAATGACTTTTTCTGTTTGCCGTCGTAATCGAATTATGTGTAAGCCTAAACCGTAATTTTAGGATGAAGTACCTTTTACGATTCTTTAATTTGAACTTCGCTGCTGTACCAATTTACAACGAACGATCGTTAGCTTTTTCTTTACGTGCGCAACGTGTATTCGTGAAAATGGTCAGATTGCGAATTTAATAAATTGACCTAGAAAGGCTCTCGACGAGTTTTACAAATCGATAGTTATATTTATAAATGTAACAATACTCGAAAATGAACTGTAATTCGGAAGTAAATATGGAGTCAAACGTGAAAAATATTTTAAAGAAAAGTCCACCTATAAATAACGAAAGCCTAAAAATTAAACGTCCAGTAGAAATTTCCGTTACCGAGCACCATTAAAATTCCAGGTCAACGAATTTTCCTACTTTCGTATCATATTTCAAATCTACTATGTTGTAATATTAAATCGATACTCGGTTTATACGCTTATATAATTTATTGCGTAAATTTTCATACCATTTGAGATTTAAAACTCTCTGGTTGATGAAAATTTAAAACATCATGTTTTTGGCGAATATTTCATCTATTAATTCGTCACAATGTACTTCATTAATAGAAACGAGCAAAGCAGAAAATTTTACCTGAAGAACTCATTTGTCAAATGTCCTTTTGCGGTTCTGCTCGAGTAGCGTTGTCGAAAAGATTTTCATAATTTCTGACCTAGCCGTGATAAATTATCCTGTAAGAAATCGTACGAGGAATTTTCCCAAGATTAATTATCATTCGTGGCAAATCCTTAATGTATTCGTCATCTAGAAATTTTCTCGTCGAGGAATTTAAAGGGAAATTGATGACGTATGTGGTTTGAAACAGCGCTTGTTTCGGGACTAATTTATATTCCGTGTGATTGTTCGGTGTTGCCTTTTTCGCTTTTTGTGTCGTCGCGAGTACTCGAAAACGAATCGCTGGGTTCTTATTTTGAGTATGTGCTGAGTCGAGTGTGGAAATTACGGACTTGGTGGGGGATTTATGCGCAGATGAGCAGACTTTACGTGGTTTCAAAAGTTTCATCGAAGAGAATTTTATAGCCTTTGAAGCAACGTTGTGAAATTATGACGAAATTTGAGAAAAACATTCCTTGTTAAATTTTCTGTAACTTTGGTTTCACAAGTTTTTGCCTCAAGTCACCCCAAGCCTCATGAAAACACCCCACGTAAGTTATTTTGTTAGGAATGCTGGCAATACGATAACGTCAAAAAATCGTTCACATAAAAAACATTCCTTGTTTAATTTTCAGTAACCTTGGTTTCGAAAGTTCTCGTTTCAAGTCACCCCAAGTCTCAAAAATACCCCAAGTAAAGTATATTGTCGACGTCGCCAATATTAATTTCCAAAATTGTCACACAGAGAGCGCCATTCAATTACCGCCTTTTCGGTTATAAGTTTTAAATCGTTTGTCAAACTATAGGAGCGCTAGTTTGCTACGTTACTAACGAATAATTGATAACAAGCAACCAATCACGTTGCGACAGGCCAGCATCACGTACTTATATGAATGAACAACAGATGACGCGTTTCTCGCGCTATCTATGCGTCGCTCTCACAAGTACAGCTTTTTTCACAACTTTGATAGCAAAAGGAAAGCAACGTTGTGAAAAATTACTCGTTTTATTTTCAATATCACGTTCAAATGGTAAGAAATGAAAAACTACTCGAGCAAATTGATATAAATACGAATAGAAAAAGGTAATCTAGACAATAAAACGCCAAACGATTTAATCCATTTTCATTAATCACTTCTTTATTTATTCGCTCGCACATAACAGTAATTTTTTATTAAAGAAACGAAAACAAAATATAAAAACGAACCAACTTCCCTCGAGATAATCCATTCAGGCATTTATTTTTTTCTCATTAAAATTCCAAATAAATTATGCCAAAAAAATGTAAAACTTTCCAGAAAAAACAATGCTGAAAATCCCGAGCAAAAGTTAATCTACCATTCAGGGTTAAAATTAAATCTACACCTATCTTCGAATTGGGTTACGAAGACGCCAGCTGCCAAGGCAGTGGTCGTTAACGTCTTTAGTAATTTTTCTTAAACGAGAATCGTCCAAATTGTACCAATTATAACGACATTTTCATCCGGCGCGCTATAATGCGAAAACGACGAAGGCAACTAAATAGTTGCAATGATGAAACACGCGTTATCCATTTGTCGTTGATTTAAAAATTAAATTTCTCGACTCGCGATTAATTTATTTTGTAATTTGAAATAAATAAGTGAAACGTATTGTTCCGAAGTCAAGCCAAATTGCTTAATTAAATCGCATAGTTTTGTAACACCTTTTAAATCAAAGGGAATTTTTTATTGTTGGCAAGGACATCGTTGATTCTGAGAATTTTCTTCCATAAACTAAAAAGCTCCAGAGTAAATGGAAGCATTACGCGCCAATAAGAACAAAAAAATCGATTGTTTTTAATTTACAAAAAAAAACAGGGAAAAATGCATTGTACGCTTAAACCAATTAACGGATGTTAATTTTGGTGAAAAATTGAAGAACAATGAGTTCGGTTATAATGAAAAATTACAATACTACAAAAAAAACAGGCAGAAGCTCGAAGATAATGAATTAACGACAAAATGACCCCATAATCTGGCTCCACGCTTTTGTATGTTTTATTTTTCACGTCGTAATTGCGATTTTTTTCAAGTTGACTTTTGTTAGGTTGTATTTCGGAGCTTGTTTACGAGAAGATTATACCGTTGAAATTAACGTTTTCCATTGTTATTTAGAAAAAAAAATCGTAATGCTCGATTGTTTTAGCAAAGGTATATTTACACGAGACCTTTTGTCATTATGATGAAACTGCTCTTCGAGAGTTCAATAACGACTAACATTGTTGGAATTTTAAATTTCATAAGCGACCTTTGGTACCATTTTAGAAAAACGATAAGTCGACTCGCGAATGCGCAAAAATTCCGAATTCATTAAGGACTTTCGAGGTTTAAATTGAATCAAAGTTTTATTTGAATTTTTAGCCATAATAAATTTTTACTTAATGAACAACACGACGGAAACATGAAAGTTTGAAAAACTACAAAAACTTCAAGGTACACAATTTCTAAAGCGTTGTGATTCCTTTTTACCGAGACTTTCATTATAAACTTTTCCGCGAAATTCTTTCAACGTGTTTATTACGTTTGTAAAAAAAAGAAAAAATTAATTAATAAAGTATTTGCAAAAATATTCCAGTAGTTTAGGTTCGGCTAGAATTTCCAGGTCTTTTGTCGATTTGTTTCATTTTACACGGCATTTCGGTATTGATTTCTTTTGAAATTCGATTATCTTTGAATTTTTACTTTGATAGAGAAAATAAAAACGAGATATCCGAAGTACATTTGTGTATTATTTTATAATGAAAAAAAATAGCTCGATGCCTTTCGTTTAATGTAGGATTTCTTTCAATTTAGACCTTTTTTTTTCGAGAAACGATTCGTTGAAAATGAACGAAATTTTCCAAACGGTGATTTGAAAATGATTGATTCAGCTTTTTAATTATTTTGAGAATTGGCGTAAGAACCAGTGTAATAAGATTATGTAATTTGAATACGAAATTGAGTAATTTAAATATAGAGAAAAGGCTCAAATATCCAAGATGAATGCAGAAATTATTAAAAAATCATATCAAAATTTCATCATTATTTGGATTGTCTTGTTTATAAAAAAAATGGTCTTTTTCTGTTTTTTGAGAAGAAAAATAAATGGATTTTAATTTTCAAAAAATAGAGCCCCTCGCCCCCTGCATTTACTTGAATTTTTTCGGATTTTTGACAAGATGAAAAAATTTATCTCTATTTAAAATTTGACCGTTTCCTCTCCATTTATTTTACTCTTTTTCTGTTTTTCGACAAAATGAAAACCCCCTTTCCCCTTCAACTGCTTAAATCGAATTTTTGACATGATCAAAAGATTTATCTCAATTTGAATTTTAAAAAATAAGGATCTCCTCCTCTGTACCGATAAGCGATTATTTATCGATTATTTGGACATTGTCGATTAATCGAAAATAATCGATTGTTCCTTTTTTTCGATAATTGATTTATGAAAGTAATCGAATTTACATAACACTACTTCTGATGGACGATTATTGGTCGATTGATCAATTATTTGAATATTGTCGATTAATCGAAAATAACCGATTATTCTATTTTCTCGATAATCGATTTATGAAAATAATCGATTTTGTGCATCGCTACTAGTGATGGTCGATTGTTGATCGATTAATCGTTTATTGGAATATTCTCGAATAATTGAAAGTAATCGAGTATTTCATTATTTCGATAATCGATTAATCGATCAATGGAAATAATCGATTTTGCCCAACACTACTTCCCTGCATTTATTTTATATATTTTATTTTTTTGACAAGTCGAAAAAATGAATCTCAATTTAAATTTTAAAAAGAAATGACTTCCATCCCTCTTCATCTGCTGAACTCTTATTTCTTGATAAAATGAAAAATTGATCTCAATTAAAATTCTAAAAAATATTAACCCTCTTTCCCTTAAATCTACTTAACTCTTTTCATTTTTTTTGACAAGATGAAAAATTTCATTTCGATTTAAATTTAAAAAATTAATGACCTCCCCTCTCCACATCTACTCAACTTTTTCTATTTTTCAACGGTATGAAAAAAATTGATGTCAATTTAAAAAAAAAATTATAATGTTGGAATCTTATCAAATTCTCAGATTTGTTTCATTTCTCGCGAATTTTTATTCTTAAGCATCCAAAACTGCGAAGTTTCGTTGTTAACACGTTCCAAGCATATCCAGCGATGTAAGTTTTTCACGAAGTAATTTCGCGTTCGAATTGAAGCTTCGCAGTTTCCATAACAACTTCTCTACTTCATAAGTTTAACACCAACGTTAATAGTTTTTTTAAATGGAAATTACTTTTTACTTTGTCGAATGGAAAAGCTAACGACTTAGAAATATAAAAAAAAATTCGAGAAACTGAATCCCAAGTTTAGATATTTCATTAAATACCTAAATCTTGAGTGAAATTATTCAAGTGTATTTTTCGTAATGCGAAAGCACCGGACACCTTGTAAATTGAAGAGAAGCGATGGTCCAATCGAAGACGCTAGCTTAACTTTAATCAAGCTTTACAAAAGGTAAATCCGTGGAAAAGTCTTAATTACCGAGCCTCCGTATTTTATAGACGTTTATTACGGTTGATGCGGGTTTATCTCGAGGTGTTCTTATGCTACTACAACGTTGAACCCTGAAAATCGATATTTTTCGCGTAATGAAATGAAAACGAGTAAAAGAATGGTGGAATTGATGAAGCATCAAATGCCATTGTATTTTTATTACGATGCGTGTGTTTGGCATATTTCACGTGTGATGTGCTACTTTTTACAGCCACCTCGAGTCGCCATCGGTGAGAAAGTAAGACGAGTAAATTAAGACAATGTATAATGGAGACGAGTAGCTTGTCATAATATTTTGGCTTACGTCGATTAAAACTGTTTTAAAATATTCTAGGTGTTTAATGCCAACAAAGCTTTTTATCTTCGTTATTCGACGTGTTAAGTTTTACGAGTGTATTCTTAGAATTTATTTTTTTTTTTGCAGATCGAGATTGAAATTTGTTCAAAGTGTCCGTCAAACTGTTTCCACAGGCTGCAACAACCGCCACAGGCGGTCCGACCGCCATACGTTTGCCACCGGCCAGGTAATATTTCACCTTTGATCGTACTTTTAACGGTTTATCGCATATTGGAAGGCCACGACAGTTGTAAATCTTTTACAACGTATTCAAATCACTTTTTAATTAGTAATTAGCTCGAGAAAAGTGTTCCAATGTCGTTCGATCGTAATTGGTTTCCTTAAATGTATTTAAGTAGGCAACCAAAGTAACAAATCGAAGGGTCGTTGACCTTTTAATTGTATCAGACGAAGTTTCGAGTTGTCGTTTTCGTGTCTCTTCGTGTCTCTTAAGTTTTTCGCTTTCGAGCACCTGAAAAATTCATATTTCGCTCCAATAGGTGAAATTAATCGTTATCCTTCGTAGGTGTTTCCCAAGCTAAAACGTCGTGAAGCAAGTACTGTGGTTTATAAACTCCGAAAATATTCCTCAATCTCAATGTTATATTCACCTAATCAAAACAGTTTCACTATGCAATAGTGCTCGTTAAACCATTGCGAATGTTTAAGAAAAATACGCAATTACCAGCTCCGTTTCTGTTGCCAGAAATTGAGCTTGGCCGGTGTTTAAAGCATTGTATATTATATAATTAAGATAAACATAATGGCTTTGGCGCCGACCCCTTCAACGCTCGGAAATAATTAGTAATCGAAATCATGCCTATTTGAGACCTTTTGCGAGAAATAATTACTCAATTTTTTCCGCCATTTTTTTGCAATCGACTTCATCGTCGTAGCGTGATTTTTTTTACGAGTGCATTACATCGGTATTAACCTAAATTGAAATTTTATTACAAGCAACGTTTATACAATCTGTGTTTTTTAATTTTATAATTTTATTTTAAGAAACACCGATCGCTTTTATTCTTTATGATCATCTGAAAAAATGATAGCGGTAAACCACATGGCTGTGTGGAAAATTTACTTATGGCTTTATTTACTCTCGGAGCTATTTATATAGATTGATTTACTTTCCGGTGACCTATTGGGGTTAGGTTTCTTGTTTGTGGTAAGTAGATTGGATGTGGGTTGGAATTTGTTTTTTTCGCAGCCACTTCTACGTGGTGAATGGAAATGGCGAATTCGATCGATAAATCGGGGTATCTGAATATTTCTTGGAAATTTATGAAGTAAAAGCGAAAATACAAGAGGAAGGATCAGCTTTATTTGTACTTATATATTATTTTAGAGTTTTTTTTTCATGTATCAACTGGGGAGTCCATATAGAAGAGCCTTGACACCACCCACTCCCCTGATTTACCGAAATCGAAATCTTTTTTTTTTTTTTTTGAATCGGTAGTAAGTCCAAGGAACATATTTTTGAAATATAGAAAAATAAAACTGGTGGACCAAGGGTTTACAGAAAGTGATGGATTTATTGACTGCAAAGCTTCGTTACGTGGATTTTAAGGGAGAAAAAATGAATTTATGAAAAAAATCATGATAACTAAAAATATTCCTCATGAAATTTCCAACAAATTATGTCATTGACATTATTCACGCAATACGCAACGTTATCGAGAAAAATACCAGTGAACTTTTGCTTAATATTTGCTGCAGAAATTCACCATTACGTGGTTTTTCAATGTTTCGTATTTAATTCGAAATAGAATGAGTTTACCAAAAAATTGATAATAACTGAAAATATTCACTTTGAATTTTTCTACAAATTATGTTATTAGGGGTATTTGCATAGAAGGCAAAATTGACGAGAAAAACGCTGGTGAAATTGAAGTTTTGTAAGATTTTTACTGTTTTTAACCTCAAAACAAGTCTTAGGCGGTCGCGCACCGCGGCAAAATTTTGAAAAGAGGCATTTTCGAAAAAAAAAATTGAATAAATTTCATTATGTAATTTCAAAAAAAATTTGATTAAATTTCATGTTGAAATTCTGAGGAGGATGTTTGTCTTGTTGATTAAATTAGTAAAAGTCGAAAATTTAAAGGTAATTTAGAATACCAATTTTTTTGCAAAAGTATTCCAGTGCAGTAAATTTTTTTCAGTTGAATCTTTCTGTGGACCTTCTCCTTCTCCTCCTCCTCCTCCTCTAAACAGCCAAAAAGGACAGTAAAAAAATTTTTTTTAATCATTTGCAGAAAAGTGTTATGCAATAATTTTTTTCCGGTTAAATGCATTTTTCTACAACCTTCCGCTCCCCTCCTTTCCCTCTGAGTTTTCAAAAAGAGACTAAAAAATTTTTTCTTGATCGTTTATTACAAAAGTATTGTGCAACAGTTTTTTTTTCAGATGAATGTCTTTTTCTACTATCTCCCCCTCTCTCACTCCCCCTCTTTTCACTTCTGAACTCCTGAAAAAGGCGACATAAAAATTTGTTGTTAATGAATTTTTATCAGTTGAATGTATTTTTCTGGAAAAATACCCGAATTCGAATTTACTAAATTGCGTATATTATCCAAAATACAATACGAATTTTTCATTAGCACCAAGGGGCTTTTGAAATTACAAAATCAACCCCGAAGAATATTTTTTTCAACTGTTAGGGAAATACTGAAAAAAAAAACGCTTCGTCACGGTTACATTTCTCGTGATATCCTGAATGTGGCTTTAACGAGGTACATTTCTTTTTCATTTGACCGAAATTCACTTCCTGGGAAATTATTCAAATACCTTCTCGTTTCGAAATCCACCTGCTGAAAAAACAAGAGTACGTTGAAATTAAATTTTCATATTCGCTTCGGAGAGAAACTACATCGGATGAAAAATCCGACCGAATAAATTAAATAACGTTCATCGTGTAATTGGGAATCTGAAACTGAATCCGTTTTATGCGATGTGCACGCGAAAAAAAAGTCGTGGAATTTTTTCACCGTCGAATGATTTCCGCGGTTTGAATTTTTCACGTGTTGTCGTTATTACGGTATTGATTTTCTTATATGAAAATTTACCTTGGGTATTTATTTTTTTTGCGTCGAGGTGAAATGAAAAGGCGCCGAAAGAAAATTTTTATAATAATTAACAATTGATTGGCGTAGTTGCGCATGAGTAATCGAATGGAAAGTTTGGCCGATTGTAAACACCACATACGCTTTGTAATTGCGTTATTTTGTGTTTACACTTTGTCGCAATCGTTCTCGAGAACGATTGAAAATTCAGTATTTTCAAGTTAGTCGATCGAGTTATGAATGGAAGTGACGCGATGACGGTAAGTGGTAGTTTTTAAATTTATATAACGTAGAAAAATAGGCTCAACGGGGCGAAAACGATTCGAGAAGTCGCGAAGTTGAAACAAGGATTAAATTTTTCACAAGAGCCGCAAAAATTGGGTCAGCGCTTTTTCACCAAAGATAATTAAAAATTTCATTATTTAATTTCGGCTTATTAATTATAAACTCGGTTGAATCTTCAATGTATTTTGATCTCTCGAGGAATGCGATGTTTTGAACTCTCACTGTACGAAAACACGAGATTTCAATTAATTCGTATCGACAATTCCAAAAGCTCGTTAGGGTTTCATAAAATTATAACGTGTTGTGACCACAAAGGTAAATTCTAAAGATATCCTCCGATGTTAGAAATACCGACGAAAATTTTCTAATTCGTTAATGTCACATTTAATGCTGCGGCGTCTGATTACCTTTCCGTTGAATCGAGCGATTTTCCAATGGTATTGAAAATATTCTCTCGACGATGCTACAAACAAATCATTTTTTGAGCTTTGCCTTTTCAAGTAGATACAGCGGGGAGGGGAGGGGTGTCCACGTAGAGTTTTAACACCTCTTTCTTCTCCTCTCTGTTTCGTAGGGAGAGCTTTTTTTTTTGAAAAGGGATTCTTAATATACGTATAAGAAATATTGAAGCGAATTTATGGTGTTCAGGATTGATACAAAATGGCGATTTTTTCGATTGGCCGGTTTCGTATTTAATTACTATAAATTTTGAGGGGAAGGGAGAAATGGGTTTACGAAAAAATTCATAATGACTAAAAATATTCCTTATAAAATTTCCTACAAGTTACGTCATTAGTGTTATTTGCATAGAACGTTACGTTTAAGAGAAAAACGAGCGTGAACTTGGTCAACACTGTTTTTTTATCGAGTTACTTTTCCTTTTTTTGGTATCTAAGTCGAAAGGAAATGGGTCAATGAAAAAATTCATATTTACTAAAAATATTCCTTGTTAAATTTCCTATAAATTATGTTATTTTCTTGAATCACATAGAAATGAAATTTGACGAGAAAGACGAGATAAACATGAGTGAACTTTTTCGTAGTTTTGAACCTATTTTATTAGTAAATCCAAAAAAATGGATTTTACGAGAAAATTCGTAGGATTAAAAATTTACTTGTTGAGGTATTCTATAAATTACGATGGCATGATTTTTCAGTAATAAATTTTATATTAATTTATAAATCTACTAATTATTGTAAATTTTTGCTTAGAACAATTTTCTCGTAAATCCATTTTTTCTTTCATGTTAAAATTTAAAGAAGGAAAAATCATTCAAACGCAAAACGTGTAATAAAGTTTCGATGCTTTTTTTGACATGAGCTAGTTTATTCATGTTTTTCTAGTCAACGCTGCGTTTAACGTCAATAATATTATTTAACATAATTTGTTGGAAATTTTACCAGGAGTATTTTTTGTCATTATCGATTTTTTCATTAACCTATTTTTTCTCGAGTTAAATTCAAAACATTGAAAAATCACCCAATTGCAATTGAACGGAGCATAATGCATATTAAACGACGTGATGCAATAATTTTTCTCGGTTTTCTCGTCAACATTACGTTCCACGTTGATAATGTTATTAACACAATTTGTTGAAAATATCATCGGCAACATTTTTAGTCATTGTCAATTTTTTCATTGACCTATTTTTTTTCGACTTTAAAATGCAAAACATTGAAAAATCATCCAATTGCGATTAAATGGAGCATACGCAATCTGAAGTTTATTCCCATTTTTCTTGCATTTTTTTCTCAAACGTCGTGTTCTGCGTGAATAAAATTGATAACTTTATTTGTAGGAAATTTCACGCAGAATATTTTTAGTTATTAACAATTTTTTCTTAAATTTATTCCATTTCGAGTTAAACATAGAATATTGTAAAATTACTCAATTTTATTGTTGATTTCGATGGAGTCGCATTTATAACCGAAGTTCATAAGTTCACTTGCGTTTTTTTCGTCAACCTTGCGTTTTACGTAAATAACATTGATAACGTTATTTTTAGGAAATTTTCCGAGGAATATTTTTAGTTATTATCAATTTTTTCGTTGATTTATATTTTTCGCCTTAAAATTCACTTGAAGAAACATATCACTTATTTGGTAATCAAAAAAGTCACTATTTTGTATGAAAGCTCAACTTTATTTTTCTGAAATTTGCTTCAATAAAAGAAAAGTTGGGAGGGGAGGGGGAGTTGCTAAACGTATTAATGCGGGACCTTTGGTTACATAGATGGTGAAAAAAATTCGCCAACTTTGGGAGGAAAAATTACGTCGTGAAAATTTTTCCAAGGATGGAAATGCAGTAGTGACGTGGATTCATTTGTCATGGCGAACTTTTTCGACGTATTTTTTATCTAACTTCGTTCGAAACAACCGATGCGTTTTTTCTACGCCAGACGATAAAATACCGCAGTAATTTGATGCGTGTCTTGCGACGTTTCCTTCCGTGTGGTTTTTTTTTTCATCGGTGTAGCTTTTCTGAAATTTCGACGTAGTTGGAACGGAGTACGTGCGATGACAGTATGTTCGATCAATGCGCGGATAATTTTAGAAGATAAATGATTTGGCAGTAGTACAATACGACGTTGAAATCTCGTCTTACGAACTGGTTATGGTGGTGCGGAAGTGACGTAAGACGTTCGGTGGCACACGAAAGTCACGATGGTTTAACGAGCGAATAACGTGTGCGATGAAATATAACGAGCTTGCTGAAACGGAGCAATTTCAGGGCTAATTTTAGGGTAGTGAAATTTTCGTTTTAGCGGATACACGCATCTTGAGGAGCTCGCGATTTTGGCGCGCTCACGAGCACCATTAGGTCTGGGTAATTCGATTATACGAGAATCGATTGTGTCAGGGGGTGACAGCGTGTATGAACTCGAAAAAACAGCTGTTTGCGAATCACGAGTGCAACGGGACGTTTTTTCGAGCGAAGTTCTCCGGCTGAGTTGTACACAAACACCTGGTACGGGACCGCGGTATTATTCGTTTCTTTTCATCTATTGTACGTTTACGTAATCGTTAGAAGTTCAGGATTCGTTTTAGGCTTATGTTCGGGCTAACGGCGAATTGCTTTTGAGGCAGGGGATTCCGAAATTAGTAAAACAATGTCATCGATTGGTGTGTTTGTACTTGTAGACGTGGTCAATGCGATTTTTAATTCTTGACAGGCGAATAAGGGGTGAAATTATGAAAATTATATCACGTTAAACAAATGTTATTAAGATTAAGTACCGAGTATGTTTCGAAGAAGGCGATCTTTTACCAGGTGTTACTAACAGAACCCAGATACCACGTATTGCGCCATTAAAGGATGTGCTGCTGTCTTATCCGAGCAACTGGTTTATACAGATATTAGGTGGAAGAAACACTCGATGTATAAAGATAGCGAAGGCTTAAAATAGATGTAAATGGAAGTAACGCTTTGGAATCGTAACATGAATTTAGTGGATGGGGTTTTTGATACAAATTATTAGGAAAAAATGATTTTACAGGGAAGATTTCTCTGGTTGATCGATGCAACTTGATCAAGTAAAATAAGCGAGAAATAAGTGAGTGGAAAATGAATAAACTGATTTCGACTTAATATCCATAAATCGATGTTGAAGTAAAAAATATCAAAACCGATATGCCAACATTGAAATCAAAGTGTTGAAATCGAATTATTGAAATACCAAATCAATTCATCGACATCAAAATCAAAAAGTTGGGAGTCGAAATGTCAAAATCGAAATCCGAATATCGATATATCTAAATTAAATTACTAACGTATCGAAATTGAAATATCGATGTATCGAAGTCGAAATATTGATATTGAAATCAAGTGTCAAAACCGATGTGTCAACATAGAAATCAAAATATCGATATATCGAAATTGAAATATCGAAATATTGATATTAAAATCAAATGTCAAAACCGATATGTCAACATCGAAATCAAAATATCGATATATCGAAATTGGAATATCGATATATCAAAATTGAAATATCAATGTATCGAAGTAGAAATATCAATACATCAAAATTGAAATATTGATGCATCAGAAATCAAAATATCGATATATCGAAATCGAAATATCGAAATATTGATATTAAAATCAAATGTTAAAACCGATATGTCAACATCGAAATCAGAATATCGATATATCAAAATTGAATATCAATGTATCGAAGTTGAAATATCAATATATCAAAATTGAAATATTGATATTGAAATCAAGTCTCAAAACGGACGTGTCAAGGTGTCAACATCGAAATCAAAATATCGATATATCGAAATTGAAATATCGAAATATTGATATTAAAATCAAGTATCAAAACCGATATGTCAACATCAAAATCAAAATATCGATATATCGAAATTGAAATATCGAAATATTGATATTAAAATCAAGTGTCAAAACCGATATGTCATCATCGAAATCGAAAATCGAAGTATCGATATTGAAATTAAAATTGTCAAGATCTAAATCAAAATACTTGAATTAAAAATTCAAAATCGAATTATCGAAATTGGAATATCGATATATCAAAATCAATTTACCGACGTTAAAATCAAAAAATGGAAAGAATTTGTAAAAATCGAAATATCGGCATTAAAACTGAAACATTGAAGTCGAAGCGTGAAAAATCGAAATATCCAAATCGAGTCACCGAATTGGAATCCCGAGGTATCGAAAGTCGAAATATCGAAATCAGACTATCAAAATCGAAATAACAACATCGAAATCAAAAAACTGGAGTTGGAATATTAAAATCGAGGTATCGAAATCGAAATAAAAAATCAAATATTTTGTCTACTTTTTCTGGTGACATTTACGTTAACACCTTTTGAACTTTTTTCTGTTGTTTCCACTTTACTTCCAAAATTGTTTGCAAATTGATTTTTTTTGGTATTTTTTTTAAATAAAAATAAAATTGTATAAAAAATTGTTATTTTTGATTGATCCAGTAATTTTTGTGGCAAATACGTTACAGGGTCTCACTTCGAATACACGGGGTGATATCGAACGTAGTCTTTTTAATAGTTGAAATTAGCCAATATACTTTTAAGACTCTTTTTGAAGCTTTTTCTCCATAAAAACTACTATAAAAATATCCGTTAAGTACGCTAGCTCATTTTGACCCGTGTAAAACCGCGTTCAGAGTTACCCCGCGTGTTCAAAGTAACCCCTAATGGCGTTTTTGGTTCCAAATAATCAACTGAATCGTATAAAAAACGCTTTCAAAGTTACCCCGTGCTTTCAAAGTCACCCCGATAATCGTATTTTCACGTTAAATAATTTTTTGGGAGCATGTACGTTCTCGAGCTTGTATTTTTTCGGAGTAATAACTATTTTGTGCGAAAGAAAAAATTAAATATAATTTTCTCGTTCGAATAAATTTCAATAAATTATATTTAAATACGGTAAATTCACTTAATAAATAAACCAACATGAAAACGCGTTAAATAAACGAGCATAAATTCGAAATAAGACCGATTTTAATTCTACTCTTTTGTAATTAAACTTATCCAAGTTGATTTGAAATTACACCGCTTTTATATCTTTTTCAAGGGGTGCATCGCTGAATTTATACGATACGTCTACCCTCATTAGTCTAGTAACTGGAATCACGAAGGTGATGCTTTTGGACAAGTTGACCTTTTTAAACACTTGAACTTGATAGCTACGATTTCAGAAAATATCGCAAATGCACATTATAATCCTTAGCTTTTTATGCCACCAAATCTAATTAATTCCTCTAATTCGCGAAAATTATTCGCATTTTGTTCGTTCGCGAATTCTTCATCATTTTGAAAATTTAGTCGAGCTTGGTTACTTTTTTGCACCACGAAGGAAAGAAAAATTATCGTGGTTGGCTTTTCATTGAAAAATATCAATCAGCTTTTGCGCGATTATTAATCAAATACGACCACCGCTTTTTTCCGTGTTATCGCCGCTTTCCAGTTGATTTCATCGAATCGCGTGTCGTAAAAAATACTTTCGAAGCCTTTATACGAGCTTTTCTCGTGTTCGCGCCGATAATTCGATTTTTACGTAGAAGCTGAAAAATTCGATTGTAAATTACAAAAGTGATTTCGATGTAGTAAAATTCACGCTATGACGCACGATTTCTTTTTTCGCGCGATTCCAAAATGGTTAAAGGGATTAAGGATGGAGTATCCTTGGGCCATTATGTAGGTGATTTATCACCTCGATGTTGTTACAAAATAACCTACATTTCGAAGCAATAATTACACCTATCTTACCCTTCTTAGGTAAATTCTCCTCCGTAGTTGATTTTTATCAAATTAAATCCGCGAATGGCCAACAGTATAAAAAGGGCGGAGTTAAATCACCCCGACACGTATTATTCCTAGACCGGAATCCAAAGCAGCTGGTAATTCAAAACAGGCACGTGAATGCCTGTTTAAAAAAAAAATGATAAAACATTACCTAAATCTTATCCCTGCGTGTATTCAAAAATACATTTTTGATTTTCACTCTCTAAAAGGAATCCATTTGGTGGCGGTGTTTTCTAAAAATGTAACGCGTATTCGTGCGTTGATTTACCTTTCGTGTAGTTTTAGCACAATTCCAACGCAAGTCCTCGTTTATAAAAATTCCTCAAAGATAGGTAAATATTTTTCTACATTATTAACACGTAAAACGAGACAAAAGGGGACCTTTTTGGAATTGAATTAAGCTGAATTTGTCATTTAAATGTCAAAAGGAGATAACTTCTAGTGTGGTTAAAATGGTCGACGAAGCGGTTACCAAAAACTCGTTAAAAGTTTCTCCTTTTGCTGCTTTATGATTACCCGAAACCTGTAATTCGCTAAGCTTTTGGAGTTTGATTTTAAAACGTATACTGACTTTGGTTCCATAAAGGAGCTCATTTCACGTCTTTTTTCGAGTATTTGTAATTTTTCCTAGCTTTGATGTGTAACGAAATTCTCGTTGAAACGAGCATATTGTGAATATTCCGCGGTGAAATATCCCCTCTCGAAGAAATATTTCTGTATATTAAAATTTTTACCTCGAGTTTTTTTTTCACGTCGAGTAAGGTTTTTTTTCTCTTGGTGAAATTTAACGTCTTATTTGGGTAATTTTATTATATAACGCGACGTACCGCGTATTTTATGGTGGAAATTTCAACCGAACGAAGGTGAAACGTGAACATAAATCAAACTGTAATAGAAATTTGTATTTTTTCCGTTTTTCGAGTGGGAATTTTTTATCGTGTGATAAAACGTTTATTGTTTTGATGTTTGGTCATTTTTTTAAGGAATTCGAAACTTTATTGAATTTCGTTTTTGTATATTTTTTTTACAATTGCGTAGGCGAAGTAAAATGGCGGAAATGGAGGAAATTCTGGCTGCAAGGAGCTTTTTTTGAGAATGTGTTTAGGAGAATGTCCTCACTACTGCGTTAAAGTGCTTTATCGACAGGACCATAGGTTTTTTTTAATGGCGGTGAACAACTCAGAACTGTGAGGAGAGGTGAAAACATTGCACATGATCGAAAATGGTGGTCATATTTTGATTCTCTATAACTTTTGTTTCAATATTTTTTACCTCTGGTTGACCATTGGTTCTCAAAATTTGGCCTAAGAATTGTGTTTCTGAAGCAAAAACACACAGAATTAAATTTCTTCAAATAATTCAGAACACCGAAAAAAACGTAAAGACAAAAATGCTCCTTTTTTTATTCGCTACAACATTTGTCTCAACGTTTTTGAGCACAGGTTGACCATTGGTTCTCAAAATTTGGCCTAAGAATTGTGTTTCTAAAGCAAAAACACAGAAAATTTGATTTCTTTAAATAACTCAGAATACTGAAAAAAATGTTAAAACAAAAATGCTCCTTTTTTTCTTCTCTACAACATTTCTCATAACGTTTTTGAGCTCAGGTTGACCATTGGTCCCAAAATTTGTCTCCTTTAAGTGTTTTCGAGGTAAAAATGGTGGAAATAAATAAATCTCTTCGAGTAACTTAGAACTGAGATATGAACATTTTCAAAAACTTTTTTGCTCTTTAATCGTTTAACTTGTTTTCATTATTCATCAATTGTATATCGTTGAGGAGGGGGAAGGAGAGGGGGAGGAATCAATGAAAAAATTTTAGCTAAAAAAATGAACAAAAATGGAATACGATACAGACATAAATATTCTGATGCAAGTTGGAAAAAATTGTAATTTTTATAACATTTTCAGCTTGATTATCGAGTAGGCGGAGGGGGGAGGGGGAGGTTAGACCCTCCCAAAACTAATCCTCTTACCAAAATATGAATCGTAAAATCTCGAATTTTTTAGGCGTCTTCAATTATTGAGTTTCCGAAAAAAAACTTTTACTTTATTACACTAGGAGCGCTAGTGTCCACAACGTAAAAGCCAAAATGGAGATTTAATTTTTAAAAATTTTTAACGATGTAATCTAAAAAATGCTGTTGTTAAATGTTGAACAATAGGTCATAAAAACAGGCAAACATGAATAGCACACTAGCGCTCCTCCTTTGACGAACTATCCGAGTTCAGCAATCTCACTTCTAAAGAGTTTCCATTCAGATGAAATCAGTCGAGTATATGCAAAGAAAATGGGGCTTTTCATCGATTAACAACTGTTATTCGAAATTTCTCAAAGGAGATTTTAGAACACATGGAAAATTCGCTAAAAAGAGTAAAATTCTACAAAGAGCATAATCATACCGAAACGAAGTTATCTTTTGAAAGCACATAGTGACATTTTGATAACACCTAAGCTACACGTCATTGTTTCGGCGTAAAAGGAAAAGGCTGCGTGGATAAACACGCAGTAAATTCGCCATTCCGAGGATGATCCTTGAAAAAGAGAAAAGGCGAAAAAACGCGATAAATGATTCGATGTAACAAGGACAAACATACTGCAAAACTCACCTAAAATGGAACTTGTTTTTTAAATTTATTAAGCCCGTTTTACACGATACAACGATACGCTTAGGGGTACTAAAGGTCGATATCAATTTACTATCGAAACGGTTACGTGTTGTGCGACCATTTAGATAAGATATTAAACGTAGAAAGGAGAAAAATTCAAACTTATATATTTATTACGGCGAGGAAAACGCGATAATGTAAAAGCTCTCTATTTTGCGGCCGCCACGAGAGAATTTGTTGCGGAGAAATTTATCAAGGTTTTTCAGATACTTGGAACGTGTTAGAGCGCCTACATAAATTATTTACTTCGCAGCTTAAGCGATTATTTTGTTTGGGGAATTTTTCCTTTCTCATTTAGTGGTGTGTTTTTGTTCGAAAGTAGCATTTATCGATTACTTGTCTTAATTTAGGACATTATATAAATAACCCGACCAAAGACGAGGCATCTGAAGTTTCTATCGGAAAGCTTAACTCGAAATTTTTCACCAAAAAAAAAACCCTTTGATCTAAAAACAAGCTTTGCTCGGATCTGATGACCTAGAAAAGCTTGGTGGATTTTCTCACTGCACGAACACGTCATTTGTATGTTTCCGTCTTTTGCCAACCTAAAATATCCTGAATTAACGCGTTAAGGAAATTGTAGCTTTTGGGTGAAGCGATTTAGACCCAGGATCATTTCGTGTATAAAATCAGGTACAATTCGCAGCTTTTCTTGAAACCTTTGTGAAGTAGCGAAATTCAAAAAATCGGAAAAATTGACATCACAATCTCTATGAAAAAGTGTCCTAGAAAATTCCCTTATAAAGCTGCATCAAGAGCTTTGCAGTTTTTTTTTTTAACAGGTTTTAGCTCCCCATGAGGTTTTTTGCTATATCTTGAAATTTTGAAGAGATACGAAAAATAATTAAGATTCGAAAATATGCTCTTTTCAATTCTCTGCAATTTTTGTCTCGACATTTTTTACCTCAAGTCAACCATTGGTTCCCAAAATTTACTTTCAAAATGAACGTTTTTTTTAAAGCAAAAACGGAAAAAACAAGATTTTTTAAAATAGCTCAAAATTGTGAGGGAGATATGAAAAGAAAGTAAATCACAAAAAATGTTCCTCTTTTGATCATCTGTTTAAAAAATTCAACAACTCAAGAGCAAAATGTGTTTTTCAAGTTTTTTGCATTAAAAAATTAAAGAGTACAAAAATATCCTTCACTTTTAATTGTTTTTTTTTTGGTTATTCATCAATAGCACATTATCGAGAAGGAAGAGTGGGGGGGGGAAGAAAGAGGACCAATCTCGAAAAAATATTACCAGATGTATAATTTTCTAAATACACGTTGGAAAAAAATTAGTTTTTAAAAATTTCGAGTTATTAAGATTATGCATTTTCAATTTTTTAATTTAATACGCAAAAAATTCGGCGTATTCAACTTTTTTTTTTCATATTTATGTTTAAAACTCACCAAAAAGTGCTTCAATAAATAAAAAATCATTTACCTCGCGATTTTACCTTAAAAATGGCTTCTATAAGTAATTTCAATGTGATCTGATTTTCGGTGTTTAAGTTCGAATTACATCAGGGAACAATATCAATTTTTAGGGGGGGTGGTGCCTCTATTCATAACTTTAAAGAGCTTTAAGGGGGTTTTGAGGGTGAAAAATTGTGAAAAAAATATAAATTATTTATGTGGACAACCTCCTTTTGTGACCAAAATTGCAAATCATTTGGTTAAATCATTGCGAGGTTAAAGCCTCTTTTTGGAACATTGGGAGGTGGGCGATGATTTCTAAATTACACAATTTTTCATTCAATTTTACTTAGTTTTGTCATTGAGTGAAAAATTTGAGTCAAAGGTCGATCACCAGATTGATTCTTTATGTGTCTGGTTTGAAAAAAATTATTATTCAAAAAAATTTTAATTGGGCTCTAGTTGATTAATATTTGAATTTAATGAATAAATGATCAAATGATAATAAACTTGTAATTTATTGATGATTTATAGTGCTTAAATTCTGAGATCGAAAGCATAATTTAGCTCATTTTTATTTTAAAATTTCAATTATTTTAATTTTCTTTTATTTTAAATTTATTAAATTAAAAAAATTATAAATTTTTGATGAATTTGAAAAAAAAAATTGCAAAAATATAATGATCACTGAAAAAAAAAAGCCTAAATTCAAGTCTTTTTTTAACAAAAAATTTTAGTTTTTTCGTGTCTTTTTTCAATTTTTTATTAATAAAAAAGGCTATTCATTTATTAAATTGAACTAATTAATTGCTGATTAAGAACTAATTTTTTAAGCACTCTGATTGGTCGTTGATATTGCCCCTGACCCTCTCACAAGTCTTTGTTTTAACTTTAAATTGACAATTTTGTTGGAATTTGCGGTATTTAGATGATGCATGATTGGTGCAGATCTCTGACGTATGAAAATGAATTATCGCGATGATTTTGTTTTTTTTTTAATCACTTTATACCTAAAACTGTTATTCCGAATGGACGAAAAATTCAAAATTCATCCAATTTTTCCCCTTTTCCACTTGGCTTGAAATTTCCCATATCACAAATAATTTCCCTCGATTCATCATCGTAAGTAGTCTCGTAATTGTGACCAGGGTAAATTTCACGCACGTGTCACCTACTCAGGTGTGTAGCTCTGTAGCTTTGTACCTCACTGTACGATTATAAATTACCTCCATTTTATCGTCTTTAGGACTACGAAGGATATAAATACTTTATCGATAGGCGATACTCGTTTCGCTATTTCTCGATTCGCAATTCTTTTAATATCTCTACACCTCTGGGAGACCGAAAATGAAGACGAATTATAGCGCGAGAACGATATACTCCTACGATTCGCGTGGAAACAGGCCCTCGAGGGAATCGCGTGCCCGAAAGATTTCACGTGCGATGGACGATTTTTAAGTGGAAATAAAAATTACGTGTTAAAAGTGAACGTTTTACATTGTCGTGGCCTTCGTGTTTATGCTTAATTTCTCGACTAAGATTTAACCCGTGTTGTGTAATATTAAGTGAAAATCGAGCGAATTTTCATTTCTCGACGTATTTTGTATCGAATTTCATAGGCTTGGATTTTGATATTCGATACATACAGTTGAGTTTTACATTTCGTCGTAAGATTATTTTACAAGTGCAAGGTTAAAGTTAAGAAGAATGTAATTTAATTATAATTTTTAACCGTATTCAAAAAAATGAGAAATTTTGTATTCGTAGCTTTTCAGCGAAAATTTATTATAAGTTATGTACATAGGGAAAAAAAGTACCTAAAAGGGTATCTTTTGAAAAGGAAACTTTTGTATCTCGAACGTACACAACTATGGCATTTGTGAACATAAATTCACCACGAATACGCCCTTTCGAATGTGAAATTTTAACGACCACTGAATACGGAGTGTTTTATTTCCTGCGAGGTTTTGTGTAACGACGATGACGAAAATTATGTTATGTGCAAATATTTGGCCCCGTGCAGATTTTCCAATATGCAAAAACTTGTATTTTTTGTCGGGCGCTTCTTTTACGATAAATCAAAGTATTAAACATTTATACGTTTAACGATTGCGGAACGATCGTAATTCATTTTTACGACATGGAGTTTCGACACGTAAAGGAGTTTAATACTTTGCCACCGAAATTACCCAAAACTTGGTGTTTCCTTACATTAGATGTGTATTATTTACCTATCTTAGTTATTTTTTTTGCTAAACTCGAGCAGGTGTAACTTGATAAGGTTATTTTGGTATCAAGATGTTCGTATAATAATCAGCGCAGAATCGAATATTTTTTCGTGGTTTTTTAAAAACTCATCTAAGGATTATTTTTTCTCATTTTGTCCTCGTATTCGATTCGAAAATGATTTTTGCTAAGGAATCTCTCAACGGAGACGAGATGCGAAATTCATTCGAGATGTTATTTCAGCGTTGCTTCGCTAAGATGGAATTTTATTTGGTGTTTTTTTTGCATGTAAAGAGATCTTCTTTCGATAGGTCATGCGAGGGTTTTTTTTTCTTCATTTTAATAACGTTTGCCAAGAAAATGATTTATCATTTTTATTGTGCCAAGATACACCGAATGTTTGCTGATCTTGATTAAAATGGGCCATACCTGGTGAATTTACCGATTTGTTATCGTCTTGATAGATTGGGGCGCTAGTTCTGCTATATAATTACATGTGAGCCATCTTGGTAAATATTTCATATCTTCTTGGTTGAATTATGTTGCGACGGTGAAGCCTCTTTTTTTTAAATATTAATAGATAATTACACAAAAGAGGAAATTACGCCATCTCTTTTGATATTCTTCGTTCATTCAGTGTATATTCTTGGCCATTATCGCCATTGAGAAAAATTCGCCGGTGTTCGAAATTGATAAATGGTGTTGGCGTGGATGGCCGAAGATTCGTATTTGGGTGTTATCTGGGACGTACTCGCTGGTCGAGGTAGGGCCCGTGGTGATTTGTCATAAAATTATGATCTAATTTCGGAACCATGAAACGAGCAGTTTTGAAGATGGGCGAATTCGGCCACCTGTGGTTTTGCCATTATTTATGAGGATATTTTGAACTTCGGTGTGATTTGGAATTCAACCCAGTGTCGCAAAGTGACCTAGATGATTCAATTTATGGTTCGGTTGGGTTCATCTTATTTTTCGAAGTTTACAAAATAATCAATAGAACATTTTGAATTACTGGAATCGAAGAGAAATCGAAGGTAATTTGGTTTATGGCTCGTTGTTGACTTCTCCTCCCCTCTCCCTTCAAACGGGCACACTGCAGCAAAAAATGATTTATGAAGTTACGAATAATCAAGTTGATCGAAAATTTGAAGATAGATTTATTCCTCTACTGTGCTACCTTCCTCTCATGACCATTTACAAAAGAAACGTTAAAATAAAAAATGTCCATTTTTTCATTCTCTACAACTTTTATTTGAGCATTTTTTTTCCATATATTTTTTGTTGGATTTTAAATTTCTTAAAATAAATTTCTGAGTAATGTTTGAAGCCAAAGAATTTTGAAAAAATTGTGATTGCTTTCATGACCCGCTTCAATTAAGAGAATAATCGATTAAAAATTTCAAAAAATATACTTTTGGGAGTCCCGCTGCGGGAAGGGAAACAAGAAGAGGGGAGAGATACAACTATGAGCTAAAAATTTATCTATTATATGAGAGTGGGGAGGAGAGGAGAGTTAACAAATGAGTCGTAGTCCAAATCACCTGTCTTACAACCACCACCCCACCCCTTCACTCCTGGTCTGTAACAAAAAATTTATTAATTTTATGAAAAAAAAATGAAAATAAATTAATAATTATTCTAAATCGTCAAAAAACTGTCAATATTTACAACTGAAAGAAAAGGACTTTTTAAAAGCTATCAAAATCTTATATTCATCATGTCAAATAAAAAAAGCTCTCGATAGTTTGTATATGTACTTTCGTTGTGTCTAACTCGAAAACAAAAATTTCCAAAATCTTGTAAAGTACGCAGAAAAAGTTACAATAGGAAATTTGTCTCGATAAATTTTGTACAATTTTTTTCGAATTTATTTTATCGAAATTCTTAGCCCTAAATCATTAAAAACCCAGCAGGGTTTTTTTTCGTTTCGCAATAAACTTGTAAATGTGCTTTTTTGAAAAATCTCGAAAATTTCAACAAATATGAAAAAATAGTTGAAATGAAAATTGTGCCTGTTTTAATTTCGAACAACTTTCGTTTCAAAATTTTTTTCATATCTGGTTAAATTTTGTTGAAAATGTGGTTTCAAGGCTCAGAATTAACCCCTCTTCACCTTTCGTGAAGTTTTAAACGTGTTGAAGAACTTCTGTCGGGTAATTTTCATAAAAAATGACTACTTGAGGTGGTTTTACATTACTTTTCGTTATTTTTATTTAATTCGTATGCACTGGTATCTTTTTTTGAAATGTTCAAGGTCAAACGAGGTAACTTCTATTCGACGAATTTTAACGTATATTCAAAAAAGTGATATTTAAAAATGCGTTAGATGTATCTTCGACAATAGAACCTTTTTTAATATAAAATTTCATCTGTCACTATCCGCCACGTCATATGTACCCGAATAAGATTTTTTGCTCGTTAATGAAAGAGAGGAAAAAGGTCCCGATTTAGGTTTAATTTTCGTTACACGTCGGGGAGTAAAAACAAATAATGGAATTTGAAATCGAAACGATTATTCAAGCATCGGTGAAAAATGATGGTCGCCGAAGTAAATTTTTCGTCGTCGCTTTCGACGACGCTGTATTCTCTGGCGACCAAACGGTATCGAAAAGGTGTCATCGTATATGGCATTCATTAGGTGGAAATATCGCAGATAAGGCCGGAGAATATAAAACACGACATGCCAATTTAGAAATTATTCATGCCTGTACAAGATTCGCGGCTTGGAGATTCTGCGCTGAACCACGTATTCGTAAATTATTCCATTTTCGAGTGTAATAATTAAGGAAAATATTTATTAAATGTCGCCTAAATAGCGTCATAAATGTATCATAAACGTAAACAACGTTTCTCAGCGACGTCACCATTCAGCAAGGTGTCAACGATGTTGAAAATTTATGTACACGTACGAGTACATGTGTATCGTCTATCTTCTTATTTCACCTAAATCGCATCGAATGCGGGAAACTTGACGTTATAACGCGATAACGCGCACGATGATGTTATTTTTATAAAAACAAATTAAACGTGTGTATTCCGAGTACAGAGAGGGAATTTCGCTAAGGGCCTTTGACAAGATGGCGGATTCTTGAGTGGTTTTTAGGTTTGGTGGGTAAACAAATCGAAAGGAATGTTTGTGAGGATTTTTTTTGAGGCTTGAGGTGACTTGAGAGAGGAACTTTTCAAGCAGAAGGTGCGGGAAATTGAATGAGGAGCGTTTTTTGTATTGACAATTTTTTTGTGTGTTCCCAAATTTCATCATAATTCCGCATTGTTGTCAAAATCGATAAGGATTTTTCTCTATTGAGGTGTTTTTATGAGCTTTGGCCGACTTGAGACAAAAACTTTTCAAACCAAAGCCACTGAAAATTAAGCAAGGAACATTTTTTGTGGGAATAATTTTTTTGTATGTTCTCAAATTTTGTCGTTATTTTATCAAATCGTCAAAATTGATAACTAATTTCTTCTGTTGAGACGTTTTTGTTAGATTTGGGATGATTTGAGACAAAAATTTCGAAACCAAAGTCACCAAGGGACATTTTTTGTGCGAATAATTTATTTGTACGCCCTCAAATTTCGTCATTATTCCGTTAAATCGTCAAAATTGATGACGAATTTCTTCTGTTGGGGCGTTTTTGTGATGTTTGGGGCGACTTGAGACAAAAACTTTTACAACGTAAGTTATTACAAATTAAATGAGGAACATTTTTTGTATAAACAATTTTTTCGTATCTCTTCAAATTTTCGTCACAGTTTCTACACATTTTTTAGATCTCAAAAAATCTTCAGATAGAAAGGGAGGGATTGGGATTTTTTTCAAAAATGAGCAAAATATATATCTTTGGGTATTTTTGGCGAGTTGGGGTCGACTTGAAAGGAAAACCTGTGAAACAAAAGTTGTGAATTGTATAAGAAACATTTTTTGTATGAACCATTTTTTTGTATCTCTTCAAATTTTCTAAAAATTTCTTCGTTATTGTCAGCATTGTTTACAAAATTGTTATTGAGGCGTTTTTGAGGCTTGGGGTGACTTTGAAGAAGAACTTCTAAAACAAAAACCTTTGGAAATTCTAAGAAAAACATTTTTCCATTTGATGTTTTCATGTCTATTTTTTCATTTTTAAAGGGTAAAATTTAAGGAAATACATAATTATAAGAATAAAAAATATTTTTCGTTCAATTTTCAACAATTTTTGTTTCAAGAATTTCTAAAGTTGCCCCAACCTCAAAAAAATGTCCCAACTGAGGAAGTTTGTTTGAGACGTCGACAATATGGTAAAATTTTGGCGAAATTTTGAAGAGTTAGGAAAAAGTTCTTTGTACAGAAAATATTCCTCGTTCAATTTTTAACAAATTTTGTTTCAAATGTTTTTGTCTCAAGTCACCCCAAACCACACGAATACACCCCAACTGAAGTATTTCGTCAGCGATACTAACATGATGAAATTAAGGCGAAATTTAAACAGATATGAAAAAATTTTTCCTACAAAAAATATTGCTTGTTTAATTCTGAACAACTTTTGTTTCGAAAATTTTCCTCTCAGTTCATCATGAGTTGCGAAAAACACCCAAAATGGAAGATTTTAATTTGCAAATCTACCAAATCGAAAAATTGATATGAATCGGCCATTTTGAAAAAAGCCTTTGAAACGCGATCGAGTAAAATATTATTGTTTTGCATTGGTACCAGAAATAATATTACATATAGTTTTTTCCTTTTTTTATATTTTATTTATAATTTTTCTATAAAATTTCGTACACTTTTAGGTGTGTATGAAAGGCTTAATTTTTATTGTTGTCAATTTATAACATCAGGTATTTTTCGTTCTCGAGCATGATTTTATTATGGTATTATGGGAGGAGTTACCGATGCAGATAAAGTAATCGACCACGATTACAAATAGGGTCAATGACGATGGGAAAATTTTCCGAATCCACGACGGTTCCATGACGGACGACGAGCGCGAGAACGAAGAAGAAGGTAATTTTGCAGCAACATTTCAGTAACCGATGTTGTTGTTGTTGAGTAATTTCTTTGATGTGTCTGCGGTTTGGGGACGCTGTAAAATTACTATTGAGTAGAGAGCAGCCTTTATTCTCTGCTGCAGCTAGAAGATGCTGCCGCTGTAGTATGTAGTTCGGTGCTCCTGTTGATGTTTAATTTGACATTGTATTACTTAATATTTTACATACATTCGTTGTTGTTTGTTTTGTTGTTTACCGTTGTTTATTGGATATCATTTTTTTTAATCGTACTAACAGATCACGCTCTATACGATTTTTTTTCATTTGTACTGTATAGTTTTTTTTTTCTTTATAACACCGGTTGTGGTAGAATTACGACACTATAAGTACCATTCTTTAGGGTACAGCGTTTTGGTTCAAGCGTTTCCGATTTATCGTCTTACATACTGTATTATTTTTTACATATATTTTTTTTTCTTTTAAATAGACGCGTATATAGGATTTTTCCGCATTCGTTATGATTTGCATGCTTTTAACGTAGTCAATATTATACTTACAGTTACACCAATTAGAGTAGCTACGTTTGAAGGCTCTTAGTAGGTATGAGCTTTCAAATGTTATTCATAAGTTATGTTTAATTCGTATTTGCAAGTGTCTCTTCGGAATTATTTTATACGTCGATTCGACGCCCTATGAATTTTTAAATTCCATAGCTTAATTACTTTTTCTCTTTTTTCGCGCATTTGTGTAATTTTTCTTAAACGTATCGGTTAATTTGATTGGTAAATAGGTCGTCATGGTTACATATTTTGTTAGGTATGTCGTCCTATAATAGATTATACAATTAATCAACCAAATTCCCAAACACTTTAGAAATTGTTGATTTACTCGTTGATTTATATACAATGAGTTTTTGACAGAAATGCTCATTTTGTTGGATTTTCAATACGATTGCGTCGCTCTTCGTGTTCCTCGTTGTGTCGATTTGCGCTTTTAATGGGTAACGATCGGAGCTTATTATTTGAAGAGCGGAGTTCTTTTATGGGGCTTGAAATGTTTCGTTTTGAGGTTTTTTCCCCCGTGATTAACGATGTAATAAGGGTTTACATTTCAAATACGAGCAGAAGTAATTGGAGTAGTTGGAGTTGTGAATATTGAATTATTTTTATTTACTGAATTATCCCAGGATTAAATATTTACGGTGATTTGGTAAAAATTCCAATTATCGAGTGTGATTCGTCACAGCTAAAGTTTCTCTTTCACGGAGTCCACTATTTTCACCTCCTTCCATAGATAAACTTATATAGATAGTCCACCATGTACAAAAAAAAACTATCCAGAATGATGTAGTATCGGAGTTCGTCTATAGATAGCGCTAGTGCGTTGAAACACGCATACAACAAACTAGTTCTCCCCTCTACGTAAGTTTCGCAGCCTTGTTGCCGTGAACGTGTTGCAACGAGATGAGAAACGCGTTAACGCGATTTTAGGTGGCGCCATCTATCGCGTGAAAATTGAACTATTACGTTTTGTATCGATAGTTACCTGGTTGAATTTCTTCGTTTAGACGTATTGAGCTGTTGGGTAACATGAGCAGGATAATTTTTAGAATAAAGGGAAAGTTTTACGTTCACTCGAGTTTTATAAATTAACTAACGCTTCGTTGATGAAATATTTCAATTTTTACATATATCATGTTTTTTTTTTTAACGAAAAAAATCCCTAAATTCCTCTACTGAGGAACTTCGAGTAAATATCGAAATTCTTCGCAATACCGTGAAATTTTTCGACGAAAAATATTCCCTCGAATTTTTTCATCAAGTTAAAACGTACCTCAAGGTTTAAAAAAACATCTTACTATGAAATTCTATTTTCACTCTTTACGTCTCATCCGAACAAGATCATTTTTAAGGCAACAGCTACGCAGATGGTAAAAGCGTGAATCTTTATTAAAAGAAATTTCGCACCTATACGTGAGCCATCATCGAAAAAGGTATCAACCAGTGTAAATAATTTCATACACCTACAAACAACACTCACGCAAAAATCTTCAAATTATAAGCACACCGACGACGAACGTGTGTCGTGTAAATGAACTAAGAGCTGAAAGATACGAAAAAAACCGAAGTCGAACATCTTTTCTATCATATTTAAAAACACGATACCATGTTTAATATTTCAAGCTAAATCTAATGGCAAAAACATGTATTGTGGCGTAGAAAGAAGTCATCGTGTAATTGAAAAATACAGCGCGACGAATATTTCGCGAAATAAGAATACACACCGTCGTTTTGATTTCCTACACTCAGCGTAGTTTTTGAAAAATATGTGGAATTTATGGAGTGAAAAAAAAGCACTAGCGCGATATCGACACCATTTATATGGCTCAATAGCGTATAAAAATAACCCTCGGTTGCATCTTTCTCTTCGAGTAAAAATTCTTTGATTGGGAGTTTCTTTCGACTCGTGGAAAAGGTTTCCCTGAATAAAATATGAATTAGTATTTTCATTGCTTTTAGATTAAGAACTCTACACCCCCCCCCTCCGTCGGACCCTCTCTGTCAAATTATTTTTGACATATACTTAGCCAACCATTGATCCAAGGAAATTTGGCAATTTTTTCGTAAATATTTTCCCTGCGAAAATTTTCGTTTTTTTTTAAATTCCTTTACAAGATATCGCTAGATTGTTTCGTCAAACACAGGGTGTTCAGAAATTTATCATATTTCCAAAATTAAAAATACATTTCTCTCAAAAATTCAACATATTTTCGTAATTTTGTCAACATCGCAGACAAAAAGGGTCGAGCGACTTAAAATAAAGAAATTTTATGTGTATATAACTCAGTTGAGCCGTTTTCGTGAGGTTTAGGACAACTTGAGACAAAACCTTTTGAAATCAAAATTACTGTAAATTAAACAAGGAATATTTTTTGTATTAACAATTTTTCGGTATCTTCTCAAATTTGGTGGCGTTACTAAAATTCGAAAATACGTGTTTTGCAAATAAGCAAATAACCGCTAAAAAATCATTTTTTCTATCTTTACTCGAAAAATTAAAAAAGTTAACCCTTTTTTTTAGGAAATTATCCAAATGTAAATTTTTTTCTACTTTGCTGTGTTCATCTATCAGTATGTTTTTGACTTCTTTTCACGGTGTATTTTGTAGGTGGTTATTCTTCACGCGCCAAAAGATTAATTATTAATGGGTCGACGAATTAGCGAATTGTGGCGGTGCGAAAATGCACGTATAATGAAATTATTTCCTCGGTAATTTTTTTCAGCCATTTTTATTGTACTCGTAAGCTAAAATCTGGGTCATACTTGAAAAAGCGTTTTAATCAGGTTTTTATCCGGATGTTTGAAATTATTAATGAAAATTTGTTGCGAGGTTTCGTTTTATATAGATTTTTTTGCGGCGAAAAAAACACGCTGTACCTTTTAACATCGTGTTGTATTAACGCGGAATATTTCCCGATTTTTTCCCCTTCGGTGCTCGGTAAATATCACTGATAAAAAATTTCGATAATGGATCGGCGTGCTCGGTAATGGCGATTTTTTTCTTCTAAAGTAACATCGCCATCTTGTCTCGTTAGCGTGAGATTCTCACGAGGAATTTTTCGTTTAAACAATTACCCAAAGGGTTGGAAATATTCATACCGAAGGTGTAATTACTTGAATTAAAAAAATTGACCGCGTGGCAAGGAGATAATTTAAATTTTGACTTAGTTTAAAAAACCACCTTTAAAAGTAGTTAAGCTTTTAATTTGGAATATTTCGGTAAACAGCGATAATTATAATTTAGGGGCGCTTTAACTTTCAAACGAATATTTCGTCAAGTGCAATAAAACCAGCGTTTTTTTAAACGCCTCGTAATAGAAAAACTTTCTCGTTCGATTTAGTAAAGAGAATTTTTCAAGCGTTTGACGGTTTTTTTTTTAAGGAGAATTTTCACGGGCTTGAAATTCGTCGTTCGGTGCGTTGGCGGTGATTAGAGAGGAGGGGGTGTCCTTGGGGACCGGGTTTTCGTAAAAGAAGGTATAAAAAAATATTCCTTATTTTGTTTGCGACAACTTTTGTTTCAAAAAATTTTTTCCCAAGTCACCCCAAGCTTCACAAAAACACCCCAACGTATTGTTAACGGTGGAATTATAACAAAATTTGAAGAGAAGCCAATAAATTATTCAAACAAAAAAATTCCATGTTTGATTTCCAACAACTTTTGTTCAAAAAATTTCTCCATCAAATTGCTCCAAACTTCACAAAAATACGAACTACTGAAAAAATTGCTCTTTCATGAGCTTTTTGCATATATCTCCCGAAATAATCATTTTGTCGAAAAAATAAAAAGATCCAAAATTATTCCTTGGAAAATTTCCAGTAAAAAATGTCATAACCTTGTTTCCTCCAGAAGTCGTAGTAAACACGTAAACAATTTTTCTGAGATTTTTTTCTGTAAAATTTTCCAACATTTCGGTTGCGTGTAAACTACATACAAACGAAAGCGAAGAAGGGAATTTTTGGAAAGAGCGAAAATTAGCTATTATATTTTTCCCCGTATAAATATAGTCAGAAGAGAACTCCCCTCCTCTCCTCATCTCCAAAACCATCAAATTTTGAAAATCGAATTACCAAACCTGTACAGGGATTCCGGGAGTAGCTCAGGTTAAAAGTTTGGCCGTGTCTCGCTTCCTACTTTAATTTTTGAATTTTTTTCAAAATATATCAGAAAGTTGTTTTTAGCGTAATATGTTGAAAACACTTCGGTTTTTTCATTTTGAGACATTTGTGTACGTTATGTTATATCTCAGTTGTAGCAGGGATTCTCAAATTGAAAATTTTGAAAATTCGTAGTAAAACGATGAAATTCAATATGAATTTACATCTCGGCTAATTCACGGATCGAAAAATGGTAGGAATTGAAAAGATGGCATTTTTTGAGAGGATTTCAAAAATATGGAAACTTTTGCCTTGAAACTTCGTACAACTGGAGAAATCGTGTATTGAATATGGAAAAACATGTCTAAACTAGTCATTTTCGATATTTAACGACATGCTCAAAACACATGTTGAAAAAATTACCAATTTCCAGGCTTAATATGATTTTTGGAAGAAAAAAGGTTATAATGTTTTTTATTGGAAATTTTACAAGGAATAATTTTGGTTCTCTTAATTTTTCGAAAATAATGATTATTTTTCATGATAAATGCAAAAAAACTCTACTAGATGATGCGAACCAACTATTTATCTGGTTTGAACTACGTCGAAAATAAATTCCCATTGAATTTTTGATATAATATGATAATTTGAATAATTACGCCGATTTGTAATAAATTCCAAAACACCGTCGCTGTAAAAATCAAAAAAGGTTCTTTTTCGGGCAGATTTCTCTTTGGGTATGGAAAATGGACGATTGATATGTTACGTTTAATGCATCGAGTCACGTTTTACATAACCATGTATTGATTCTTTGGCGGTTGGTTGTAATTTGTTATCGAAACGGGGCTTTTTTTCTCGAAATTAAGGCTCGGGAATTTTTTTTCCCCCAAACACGTTTTAATTTGCAAAGTGTTTTGTACGAAGATAAATCCCCCTTTGGAAAATATTTTTTACGCTGACACTTTACATTTCTCAGATACGAAGAAGCTGATAAGTTACGCTTCCGTTTAATCTTTGAAGAAGATTGCTACAAAATACTCGAACATGCTCGTCTTTTATAAAAGGACTACGACGTACTGTAGCATGAATTTTATCGAAGAAAAGCGCATATTAAAATAGAATAAACACATCGTCGATATTTCGTGCTCGTACAAAGGAACGTAGTCGGATGTACTAGCGCACAAGCACCTAACAAGGGTTACCAACGTCGCTGGTTACCGGGATTCAATACGTCTCGAATAACAGGAAGAGAAGCCCTATCATTTACTCATTGAAATCTGGCGTTTTACATGTGAAACACCTTTTGAAATGGTCGTTACTTAATACCATTCTTTTATTTTATGCTTGTGTGTAGGTATTCACACGTACATGCATTATGCGCGCTTGCTTTGGCGCAATGGGGTTTGTGCTTTTGCAGAAATCGCGTCGTCGTTCGATTTTTCGAAGCGGATTTTTTATAGCGCCAGGTATCGATTTTGAGTATGCAACGGTTTCGCGTGTTAGTCGCGTTGGAGAGCTCTATGCGGAATATACGTTTTCCTTGAGGCGGGTGAGAGAACTCCGAGAAAACTTCGAGATGAGATTGTACATTTTATGGAAATAGTTGCCAGAGTAATTTTTACACTCGGTGGTAATCGACGTGTTCGAATGTGGTAAATATGCTAATTTCGAAATGTTACGATGGCAATAATGGTAATTATTTTTTATTCTTTTTATCGTCAGATATTTTTTGATGTATAAATTCGTATAATAATTTGCTCAAATGTCCCCAGCAGAAATCAAAATTTTACCGTATTTTAAATTATAATTTTTTACCGTGTTCATATCAGCGAATTAATTCTATTAAAAGCTCGTTTTGATTACGAAGTGAAAAAAAAATACCCGCACGAAAATTTCATCGGTGAAGGTAAATTTCACGTGGAGGTTGATTTCGTTTCAACCTACACTGCGTTGTCAGTTGCAGATTGAAAAGACTGCAGGGATCAAAGATATATAACTTGAAATGCTTTCAAAATTGATATTTTAATTAATTAAACGTGAGCGGTACATGTAGAGAAACATTGTAAGATTACATGCCTGAAGGGATCACCTGGGTAAATCTCTTGGCCTATTTCGTCTTTAATGATATAAGAAATACCAAAAAACTTTATATGTAGCATGTCGAGTGCTTTAAAATATTGTTTTTTTTTTCTTGAAATTTTATAACTCAAAAGATACGTCGTTTTGGAAACGGGGGTTTAAAATATTTGGTTTATTACGGATTCGAATTTCAATTTTTTTTTTTGAAGTAAAAGTTTAATTTACGCAGTTGATAGATTTTTTATTTATTTATTTTTTTTTAGAAAATAAATAATTAATAATCAAAATTACTAGAAAAAATAACGTCTTGATGTTTTACATAACGAACGTATCAATTTTAAACAAAATTCAAAGGGGGTTTCCTCCCCTGCACCTTTTTTTTATTGATTGGATAGTACACCTTGTACAACAAACTGTCAAAATGACCTTTTTCTGTACCTAGCTCCTAAAAAATAAGTTTTCGAAAAAATCACTACATTATCAATCACCTTTTTTTCACTATCTTGATATTTTTTCAGCCCCCCTCTTCTTGCTTCTTTTCCGTCTCAAAAAATAATTCAATTTTCGAGCTGAAGTTATGTACATTCGTTGTCTCCTTTTTCGTTTTTTTTTTTCGTGGCAGGAAATTAAATTTTGATTTTATTGACCCACAAACGCTTTTAAAATTTAAACGAAGAAGTAAAAAAATAACCTTTGAAAAAGCAATCAACAAAATTTCGTTATCGAAAAATTCTGTTTTGAAGTGGAATGATTTTTTTTTTAATTTTTTAGTTAACCTTGTTTTTCATTTTGATCTTTTTTTTTCGTTGAAATTCTTTTTAAATAATTCGTTAGTACTTGAATTGAGAATTAATTATTTTTTTGCTGCTTTTACATGTTTACGAAAATGGTAAAATTTTATTTTTCGTTTTCATTTGCCTTGACATGGTGTAAATTTGGTTATCTAATCTTTTATTTGAAGGAGCATAAGGTATGAGTCGCCGTATGTAAAATGACAATAGAAACCGATGACGTAGGCAGAATTTGTTGAGTTTGGGGCTAAAGAAAAAAGACGCAAAAATTTTAATGTGGCATATTTTTATCAATTTTTCATCCTAAAAATTTGTAATTATTTCGGTATAAAAATCGAGCTGTCATGATATACTATCCTCCCCCTCCCCTCGCTCCCATGTACTCCCTGCGTTTTTTAAAATTTATTCAAACGTTCTGTATTGTATTTCAATTCTTAGGGTGTTTGAAAACATTTTCTAGAAATCTACGGTGAATGTTATCGATCTCGTTTTTCAATTGAATCGTGTAATCGTTTAATGTGAATTGTTTTTTAGGGCTTCGCATGTTCCAACGTGTGAATTCTTTTGTCTTTATTAAGGTTTCTGTGTAACTTCGACATAGGACGATATCTCGAGTAATTTGTGGTTGGAATTAAAAGGTTACCTAATGCGTTTATACGACGTTACACGTTTAATTTTCGTTATAATTGGTTAAATTAATCGTTGATGTTGGTTTTTTGGTATATTTTTTGTGAAAATTTTCGTCATGTGGAAGCCTTACTTGTCTTGATGATTTGGGTGAAAAAACAAGGTTTCTTAAGATGACTGGAGTCGGGTTACGTTTGAATTTTCGTCTTCTCAAGTGCTCCCGAAATTTGTTTTAATTTGTGTTGTAACAGCTGCGTTTCAAAGTGACCCCGTATTTTCAAAGTTACCCCAGATCACTCGAGTCAGGTTGCGTTTGAATTCCCACCATCCCTCGTGCTCTTAAAATTCGTTTTTAATTCGTGTTATAATCGTGTTTCAAAGTTACCCCATGTTTTCAAAGTCACCCCAGATGATTCGTCATGTTTGGATTTTTTCATAACTGCTCCGAAAATGTGATTTTGATTCGTGTGAAAACCACCATTCAAAGTTACCCTGTGTTTTCAAAGTTACCCCAGAAGACTTGAGTTAAATTAGGTTTGGAGTTTATACGCAAGTATACTCTTGAAGTTCGTTTTAATTCGTGTTATAACTGCGTATTTTGCTAAAAAATCGAATAAAAATTAACTTTGAATTACACGATTCACAGCATTCATCTCTTTCGCGAACACGTCGTGATTATTAGTGCAAAGGTGATTTTCTGGACTTTTGTAGCGATTGTGATTCCTCGCTCATGTCGGAAGCTCATCCCCGAATAGTTTTTCATTTAGAAGAGCGATAAATTTTTACCAAGTTCAGCAGTCAGGATGCGAATTGAAATTACAGCGTTTGGGAGGTCTCGTAGTATTTGCTTTTTAAATAAAATCGCCGTAATTTCGGTACCTCGGACGTTTTATTTCTTCGGATAATAAATTATAACGAAAAATAAGCTCGGAGACGAATACCGAATTAAGAAGGAAAAAAAGCACCGATATGCGTTTCCAATCACCATAAAATATGTGCTCTTGAGCTCTTGACGAATGCACGATTCAATAAAAAAAAAGCAGTTGCCTTCATGGCAAACGGAAGGCGTAGGATTTAATGCTGAAAAATTACCAGATTTTATTATTTCTGTATAAACATTCGAACACGTACTGAAAATGGATTTTAAAACGTGTAATAAAGTGTGTAAAAAATGATAACGATTTTACGTCAGAGAGATGTTGGCATTAGGGAAATTTCTCTAGTTGAGATTACCAAGAAACTTATCGTTAATAAAGTTTTAATTTTCGCGAAATCTCCGGAGCTTCGCGTGACTTACAAATAAGCTATTATCTGCACGTACATCTCGAAGTATTGTTTGAAAAAAATGTAAAACTTCACTGGTGATTTTTTCTCATCGCGGAACATTTAATTTAACGTAGGATTAGAAATTTTTACTTTCGGATTAAGCGTAAGTCTGCAAAAGCGAACTCCTCGACGGGCAAGATCTGCAGATGATTTATTACAGCGGACAAAACTTGGTTATTTAATCATCTGCGAAACCTACCGAAAACGTAAACGCTTTTCATTTCGAGTTTAGAGAATTGCAAAAACTTAAACGAATTATTTTTGTCTCTGGTTCGCGGCGTGTACGCGGATTTGATATTTTCACTTAGGGGTCTTTTTTAATTGCCATGTTAGCGAAATTAAAAGACGCCTTGCTAATTCAATGATGCTCGGCGGTTGCTTTTAATGAAGTTTTTCTTGAAAAGTTGAGGCGTTTTTCAAACACATCTGACGTCTTGGCGGCGCTAACCCACGTGGCTTTTTCGGTAATTAACGACGCCAGACTCGCTTATTATAATAAATCTCCGTATACGCGTAAACCTAGCAAATAATTTATCACGGCGAAAAGAAAACGCGCGAGTGAAAAGCTCGTATGTCCTTGACACGCGGGGGTATCTAATCCATGCCCCTAGTTGTCCACTATAATTTGGAAGCCAGCTCCGGGCGAAAGCTCTTAAAACCGGAATAAATTTCAACTTTACACGCAGGTGTACTATTTTGTACGGCTTTACGCGACCATAATATAATTACGAGGCGAGGGGGCGGTGGTGTTTTGAAAATCCATTTTGAAGAATTAAGAGGATTTACCAGGCGAGTTCGGCGCTACCGAAGCCGCAAAAGTGGTGTAGAAAAACAACTCACGTCGAGGCTTACGTCGAGGTGTTTCTTGTTTCGACGATGACGACGACGGCGGCGTGTATATTGATTCAGAAGGGGTAAAAATCGCGTACTCGATGGTCGCGTGACTAGCGTGTCATGGATAGCCAAGGTTAAGGCACGTGGGGTTGCGTTTTATCGCCATTTTATATAAGAGGATGAAAATTATCATATTTTAATTGTCGACTGTTTTATTTTCCCTCGCCCGTCGTCGCGAATCGACCTTGTTAATTGCTCCGTCGAGGGTAAATCCTCACGGTTGAGGAGTGATTTCGTTAGATGAAAGTTTCGCCGCGTATTTGTCTAATTTCTGCTAGCTTTATAGAGACGTCTCTCTACAAAGAGCTTCTCAACTTTTGTAACGTGATTAAAAAACTTTTTTAGATGCGAAATTAAGTTAGCGTATTCAAAGCGGATTTCATCTGGTTAATCTCTAACGTGCCTGTTCTAGGATTTCGTATTTGTTGATTTTACAAATGAAAAAATACGCGTAATTTTATTTTCTAACCTGCATTGAAATAGTGAATGGAGAATGTACGAAAAACAATGAGCTTTGCCGTTACGTCGTGACCTTTATTGAAAGCGATTCGGAAAGTTTTCTTTGACAAAATGCTGCCTTAATTTTGTAGCAGCGTTTCACCATCCTGAAATAACATGTTTTGGAATGGCTCGAAAGCGTGAAAGAAATGATGTTATTGGTCAGAGAGTCCAAACATAGTTTATCCCGTGTCTGAACTACCGAAAATTGCAGAAATAAGTAATTACTGGTAATTTACCGGTATTTACTGGCTTTTCATCAATAATTTATCAGTAATTACGGGTAATTAATCAATAATTTACTGGTAATTACAGGTAATTTACTTGAAATTTACGGGTACTTACGGGTATTTACGGGTAATTTACAGATGATATAAGGGTAATTACAGGTTATGTGTCCGTATTTACTGGTAATTTTTACCGGTAATTACTGATAATTTACTGGTAATTTACCGGTATTTACTGGCTTTTCATCAATAATTTATCAGTAATTACAGGTAATTAATCAATAATTTACTGGTAATTACAGGTAATTTACTTGAAATTTGCGGGTACTTACGGGTAATTTACTTGTAATTTACGGGTACTTACGGGTAATTTACAGATGATGTAAGGGTAATTACAGGTTATGTGTTCGTATTTACTGGTAATTTTTACAGGTAATTACTGATGATTTACAGGTGATTTACCAGTAATTTGCAGGTAATTACTGATAAGTTACCAGTAATTTGCCGGTAATAACTGGTAATTCAGGGTAATTTACCAGTAGCTACTTGCAATTTACAGGTAATTACGGGCAATTTACTGGCAATTACAGGTAATTACAGGTAATTACAGGTAATTTGTCTTAAATATCGTGAAGGATGATTTTTCAAGATTTTCCAATGGACTAACGATAATTTCTTTCCGTATCTCTTTTGTGGATTTACCACAAAAAAAATCATAATAATTTAAAACATTTTAAAAGATCATCCCACGACACCGAAAAGTTCTGAGGTGCCTAAAAAATTGAAAAAATTCCAGCGTCCACGATAAAATACACCCTTTTTCACATTGTCGATAAGAATGACGTCATTAGGATTTAATTTTTGCCATTTTCATCTAATCCGTTCGAACCTCAGGTTAACCCAGATAGCTACGTCTCGTCCATCGAATGCAACGCGATGTTAACGGATTAAAATAGATGCTACAAATGGTCGTATAAATTAAAGGGTAATGTGTTTTAGATGTAAGACTACGAAACATCGACGATGTAAGCAACGAGAGTTATCATTGATTTATCGACATCGCCGTGCACACCGTATTGACCACGTATGTTTCTAAATTCGGCTTCGAAATAGTCCGCATCGTGTATCCCGCATTTTGTAACGAAGAAACGCGCGCGAATTGCGGAAATTACGCGCAGCGCTGAATTTCGAAATATTTATCGCGATCGCTTTGAATGTCGTATGCGCGAAAATTTCGACGGGTTTCGTCGCCAGAGAGAAGTTCAATTTTTCGCTATCTTTTCGAGGTGCCATTATTTTTATTTGAAAGCAGTTCCATTTCGCAACTTCGCGACGCGGTCTTCCTTCCGGTTTTATTTCGTTCCCGTTTTTTACGCCTTTTTTTTCGCGCGCGCCCCGCCGCGATATTATTTTTTTACCAACGTTTCATCAATTTTTATCGTCGGAGGGATTCGAGGAGCGGGGGTGGTGATGTAATTACGAAGTGGAAATGGCCTGATAGTGTGTTTCAACTCGAAGATTTTAGGAGTTTACCAAAGGTCGTATATTTTTGGCGTTTTGGTGAATTTTTTAACGCAGGTGATACGGTGGAGTATTGTGTGGAGGGTGCGTTTTTTTCGCGAGTTTTAAAATAATTCCAAGTTTCCAAAGTGTGAATAAAAAGTTGGAAAATGCTGCCTAAATGACCTAAAACTAAAGCTTCTTCGAAGTTTTTAAAAGTTTATTTCTTGAAATTTATTCTCAAATATTTTTCTCAGTTTTTTATTAAATCGATAACTTTTTTTCAAAAATTGTGTTGATATTTTGTTTATTTTGATTCGAGAAGCATTGAAAATTTTTTGTAAATTTTCAATGAATTTTCATGGAAAATTGCTTCTTTTGTTAGAACATTTGTTTTCTTTTTTTTTTTTTTTTTTTGAAGATTTGATCAACATTTTTTCGTTACGATTCGGTAATTAGTATTCATAATGTACTTCGATGTAGTCTCAACCCCTCCCTCTCCTAACGTTTCTTATAATTCCCGAAATTATTAAATTAAAATTTGCTTAGATTATTGAGACATAACAGATTCGCCATTTTGTGGAAATTTTGAAAAATCCTTGAACTTTTAGGCATTTTTAAATGAATCAAAAAAAATATTGGTGCAGTTTTATGAAAAAAAAAATTGGAAAAAATAATTTTATGAAAATACACATTTTGATAGGAAAAATGCCTTCGATATTTTCCAACTTTTACAATTTTTCAACAAAATAAATGAGCTCAAATGAAAAAAATTTGAGTTCTGGTCGAATTAGCGGAAAAGTAAACGATAAGGTCATCTTTTTTTTCATTTTTCACACCTTTTGTCCACTTTTATCTATAAAAATTCATTGAATTTTTTTTGTTTCGCTTAAAAGGGGGTAAAAGTCGATAAAAATTCTGAAAAAATCTCATCAAATTGATATCGGTTCCTTTCATCTTCTGCGCTCAACATTCACTTCATTTGGCATAAAAATATAATAATTAAGCATTGATTAATCGCTTTAATTATGGCAAAACCCCATAAATATGCGAATTGTTTTGTTCTTTTTTGAGGTAAAATGATTTTTTATAACATTTTTAATGTAAAAATAAAAATAAAATTTCACCTATGAGATCCTGCTATACTATCAATTTCACTTTCATAAATTCGTTGAAAGTTGCAATTTTAAATTTCATCATCAAAAATATCAAAAAAATCGTTACAATTTTTTGTTACATGATTTTTCGTAAAATGATGTATAATTAATTTTTTTTTTGAATTTTCACTCATGAATATCATTTTTTTGGTAAATTCAAGATTTCAGATAATTTTATTTTTTCGAGTTGATAAAAGTGGCAACACTGATTCTATTGTATATTTAAAGAGCCGAGAAAAAAATCAGAAAAAAATTCAATTGGGGTTATCCTTGCATCAAATTTTAAAATTTCAACTGTCTTGGAAAATTTCACTCATTCAAAAGTACGTGAGAATTGATGAACATTTTTTTTTGTTTATCGTTTCAATAGTTCAGAAGATGTTTCAAAACATTCGATTTTTTATGGTAAAAATTCGCTCAAGTTTTTTTTTTGAAATCGACGGAAAACATTAAAACCACGTAAAATTTAGGCAAAAAAATCGAACCGTTTAAAATTCAGGCGTACGTTATGCAGCTTATTTAACATTCACGACATGTCCTAAACTTGCAATCAAACACGTTTGAAAATATCGTCCTTGAATGTTGTTTTTTTAGTATTTCGGAGCACGGGTTGGAAAATCGTTTAAACATGACTTTTCTCGTAAAAATTTGCTTTTCTAGCAAACTATCGCGTGTCTGGAGACAATTCGGGGAACTTTTATTGAGCTACAGATAAGGAAAAAATATAAATCGAGGCTGATTATAAAACCCGTCTTGTTATTTTCACGATGGGAAACATCATAAAACAAAGGCACAACGATGTGTATGCGTTTTCGCGATGGATTGCATAAAGATAGAAAATTAGTTGACCTTAACCATCGCGTATCGAGTGGCGTTTATGAGGAGGGCGAAAATGGGAGGTTTTTTGAAAATGTCAAAAACAAACTGCGGCTTATTGATGATGCTGGGCTGCTATCGGATGATAAACTGAGCTCGCGTGCGTTGTCATATACACTCACTGGTGGAAAAACCATTAAAGAGAACGTTTTCAACTTATTACCAGTGTCTCGGGTATTGTGGGTAGGCTTGACTTCTTGGTGTCAGTATTGGGGTTCGGGCTTCTGTAGTTGATACGCGAAGATTTATTACGAGCGTTGCATTAGGTCGCGATGATGACGCTGGGCGCGTTTCAAATTAACGAAGGGTATAGGTAAAGGGTTACGAACAAATCAGCCAGGTCACCAGATGGTCGGTTTGAGGTTTTACGCACGATTTACTACCACCAGCCATCGATGTCGAATGAAAAATGTATAAATTAGGCGCACACCCCTGAAACGTCCGTTTTAATTTATCGACGTTTTCGAGCCTTAAACGATGTTTGATATGGATTAACGAAATGTCGTCGAATTGGCAAGCGGCAAAAAGCCCTCGTAATCAACTTCTAAAGGTTTTAGTATCCAGCCTTTCATCAATACTCACCTTGGCACGTCACGTTTTTACATTTCAAAAGATTTCCTCCTGCGGTAAAAATTGCTTAAAAGGTTTCTACCTCTTGATATGCATCTAGATATTGTTAAAAATTTAAAAACATGCATAATACGATCAATACCCTCGAACTTGAGATGCAAGCTGTATTGTTTGGCGAGAAACAATGATTCGAGTATACTTCACAAAATGTATTCTTATCCGAAAGTGACGCTATCAATCGAAGTTTCAAAAGCACTTTTATGTCGCTATGTCAGCTACTATTTTACCCTCTTTTTTTTCTTACCGCAGACGAGGCGAAATTTTTTACACGAAATACATAAAATCGACGTGTAAAGAAGAAAATTTATATCTGCGGTATTTATTAACTGCGCAGTTTCATTGTTTGTAGAAGGGTTCGTATCAATGTCACAATATCTCGGTGAGATTTTTACGAGATGAGATTCGCCCAAAGAGCAGATGTTCGGTAAAGGTTTGTTTTTTTCATTAAATCTGTCATTTTTCCCCCGTTTATCGTGCGATAGCGCGATATGAAAATGAGCGAAATTATCGTCCTCGGTCGAATCGATTTTTTCATAATGTATTCGACGTGTAATTCGAATTTTTCCATGTAAGAAACGAATTGTCGTTGGCATGCGGAAAAATGACCATTCGGTTTCACGATGAGTTATGATACTTGAAGAGGAAATTTGATAATTTACACGTTTCAGGTTGCGTGCTTCGGTTCGTGAAATATAACGTAACGTTTTGTTTCACGTTTACTTTTTCATTATGTACGTAAACAAACATAAGCAATTCGATACGTAGTTATTTCCTCGCAAAAGAGCTTAGTTATGATAAATGTTTCGAAATATGCCGCTGAAATTACGGTTTTATTTGGTGTATTCGTGTTTCAAAGAGTGTGTGGGGTTTCGAAATAAAATAAGAAAATTCATTCTGAACTATAAATTCGTGAGTTTTCATCGATTAAAAAGCGCGTATGAAGGGAAATTACAGTATATGAAATGAAGAAATGAAGATAGAACGATCAAAGCAATAAGAAATCCAAAGATGTAGGTCGATACCTGCTTTTCGAATTTGATTTAATAAAGCTTGAGCAAAAAATTTTTAAAGTTGAAAGAAAATAGGTTATTTGTAAATCACGTGACAAATAACGTAACGTAATGAGTAACGCGACGAATAACATAACCTAACGTGTAACTTGAAAAATAACATAACGTAACGGGTAATCTAACAAATGATATAACATAACAGGTAACATGGGAATAACGTAACTGGTAACACAAAAATAACGTAACATAACGAGTAACGTAACAAATAACGTAACCTCACGTGTAACTTGAAAAATAACGTAACCTAGCGTACATAAATGTATAACGTAGCATAACGGATAATGCAACAAGTAACATAGGGTAACGAGAAACGTAACAAATGACGTGACGTAACGAGTAACTAAAAATAAAATAACATAACGTAATGAGTAACGTAACAAATAACGTAACCTAATGAGTTAGGCAAAATTATATAACATAGTGTAACAAGAGTAAACTAACAAATAATATAACGTAATGGGTAACATCAAAATAACGTAACGTAATAAGAGTAACCAAACAAATGACGTGATGAATACCTAAAAAATAACATAACGTAACCAGTAACGTAACATAATGAGTGATGTTACTAATAACGTAAAATTACGACATTTTTTGCAATAACGAAAACGATATTTTATCCAATATGAAAAAAGAAATTAATAGAAGCTTGTTATTTTTCTCACAATATGTGGCAAGTGGCAACCATGATTAAAATTACAAAATTTGAATATCTTTTCAAGCTCATCATGTCTATTTTGACCTACAATTGGGTGGTGTTTTAATGAGAATTTCAACGGTTCTTTTTATATTTACATAGTTTTTCCGATTCAAAACAATTTGTGGAGAACGTTGAACGTTTCGAAGACAATTTCCAACAATTTCCACGTATCTTGTGCCTTTAAATAACATTCGTAATTACATTAAAAATATTACTGCGCTCGTTAAAACGTCTAAATACGATACGAATGGATTATCCTTCAATCCATTATTTTCAATTTCTGGTAAAAATTCGACAACCCTTAACCTTGACTGTCTGCATCGAAATTAGAACTTATTGCGATATTCGGACGTACCATTTATCAAGTCCTTTGTTATTTTTAAAGCTGGTAAAAAATTAAGCATTTTTACGCTGAAATCGAATTAGTAATTTCGAATCACTTCTGGTGTATTTGCATCGACATTGACATGTTTACAATTGTCTGTTCGACCTGACGCGCGTCAATTTTTCCGACAGATTACTCTCGTTGGCGTTTTCAAAGGCGTAAATAGGTCACATTTGTGTATCGACGGTTTTTTGCGTTAGCGAGGAATTAAGAATGAAAAAATTCCACGTCGAATTCGAGAACGTTGTTGAGATTGCTATTACGTCATTGGAGTTTTTCACTCGACAAGAAGTGTATTGCGACTAGATGTTTTTATTTTGTAGTCTTTTTTCAACGTGTTGTATAGCTCGGTCGAAGGGTATTTGGTATTCTGCGGATTTTTCGAATATACAATTAATGCGCGCCTGTGCGAATAGCAATCGATGTTAAACTGTGGAAAAGTTTCGTAACACGATTTGGGAATTTTTTGCGTACTCTGTGTACAAAGTAGGTTTGGAATTTTCACCGGGCCCGGGAAATTGGCGAGGTTAAAGGCCTCATGTGGGGACCTTGATATTAGCAATTTTTACTCGATGGTGTTTAGCGAGAATAAGGTCTCGTGTAGTATTTGTTTATTCGTAGTTCGTAAAATAGTCGTAAAAAAATAATAACCCGAGAGTAAACGAGCTCGTAAAATGCCTTTGCGAAAACAATGTCGCTTTGAATGGTTGAAAATTTAAATCGAGCACAGGAACACCGTAGAGGGATAGATTTTGCATCGCAGACTCACACGTGTAGTTCGAGCTGAGGAAATTCAATTTTAAGATTATATTAAGTTCTATATTAACCACCTTTTTATAGGATAGTTTAGTATTTTTTTAGTTGAAACTAATACGGAATATTAACCTAGATATGATTTTCTTCTATACGATTAACTTTAGTGCACGTTTTATGTATTTCGTAAGTGTGTATATATAACAAAGAATTTTTTTCTGGCAGCCATAGTTGTAGTGTTCCAAGACAATGTTTACCTTTGTAGTGTATACTCTTTTTAATTATAAGTTATGTTATTATTTATATTTATGTAATTTCTTTATCTTACGTGGTTAATAATTGTAAAGGTGTGTGATATCGGGAGGTTCATACGAGGAATGATGAATTGACCGTTGAAAAACCCTTAGGTAATTTTTTCAATTATTTTATCGCGCCGGTAAAGTCTGCAAATGGCGAAGCTTTTGTAACGAGATCCCTTTGAAAGTTTTAACAAGAGATACTCAAAGTGGAATGTTTTTTTGAATACGACGTTACTCGTATTTCATTCGCGTGGTTTTTTTTTTCGTTTCGGGTAAAAAAAATAATTAAGTCGAGTTAATTTGTATATGACGTCATTTTTTTCATTAAAACTTTAACGTCGAAAAAGCGAAAAAATAAATCAAATTCGGAATGTAGGAAAAAAGGTAATATTTAAAAAGTTTCCTCGGTGCTATCGAATGAATTTTTTTTCTGAAACGTTAGAAAATATTCCGCAGAGAATCGAATATGATTTACGTATCAAAGGTGAACTGTAAAATATCTTTTTTCGATTTTTAAAATACTTTCTCGACGAGTTAATTTTTTTAATCAAATGTTCAGCTCGGTTGGTCACTTGTAATATTTGTTCGGTATATAAAGGTCACGTCAAGTGCATATTTGTAAATAGTAAAATCGAATTCAAAATTTAACGATATTTTTTTCGTATCGATTTAAATATTTTATTTAAACGAAAACTTTTATAAGTAAATTGTCAACATCGGGTTTAATATTTTCAATGAATTTTCCGAAATTCACTTCACCAAAGTTTCCAACTTTTAGTCAATTCTACGCAGCAATAAATCTTTCGAGCTTTTTCTCCATCGTGATTATTTATTTATTTTAACGCTGAAAAAAAAAAGCACAACGTATCCCAAAAACGAAGCATTTTTTCATTAAAGGGTAAAAAAATTAACCAAAGGCAAGTTAACACTTGACAGGTCATTTAATGTTAAAGATGAACGTGGTTTTGTTATTTCGTCGAAAATTCTCGGTAAACGAATTATTTCATGGAATTTTTGTCGCAGCGTTTTTCAGATTACATCGAAAGAATTATTAAAAATGGGCTTTTTCGGTATTTTTGTCTTGATTTCAGATGAGATTGTATTCATACGTTAAAAACGGAGAAATTAATTCGATATTTTTTTGTAATTTTTTGCCTCCCTAAAAATGAAATTTTCGTGGTTGTATTTTTATACAATTGAAAGTGAATTATTTTTTATCATCTGCAATTTTTTTATTATGCGGGTTTTTGAATACCCAAGTACTTCAAGAAACAAACTTTTTTTGAATAATTTTTCGTTTTTTTTTTTTTTTTTGAAATCTGGTTATTTATTATGTTTTGTTTTTTCAACTTGAAAAACACAAGTGGGTCATTTTGCATGAAATCAGTGAAAAAGTTGAACGAGTGGAATTTTCCCGTTTGTATTATAAAGATTATGAAACGATGGCGGATGACGTAAACAAGAGATCTCGACGGTTATTTTAACCGAAGTTATGGTAATTTGGAATTTTCCAAAATGGCGGACAAATCAAAAATTTTAGCTTCGAGTAACTTCCTTTCTGTAACCTACATTGCGATTAAAACTTTTTTTTTGATTTATTCCACTCTCCAAGGGTGATTTTTATATAATAGCGTATCAGTGTTACCACTTTCTGTAATGTGAAAAAATCGATTTTGGGAGCGAATTGAAAAAAACAAGCAATTAGTGGGGGTTTGGGAGGTCTGAACTCGTCCTCAACGGCATTAGTTGAAAATTTATAAAATGTACTATAATTCGATGATTTGGTTTAATTTCTTCCTTCTTCCGCCTTCAATTCAAGATTAATATTTTTAGTAGATGAAATTAAAAAAACAAATAGTGTATTTTCGTGCTTTGGTGTTGATTAAAATTCAAACAAAATATTTTTTTTAATATTTTTTAAAAATTTGCATTTAAACGAATATTTTTATTTGAAAAATTATACTCGAAGCGACATGTGATGGTTCACTGTGATAACACTTGCGAAAAATATTACGAGTACATCGTTATAAATTATTAATTTTAATAAAATGCACCATCAAACGGGTCAAAGTTGCCATTTTCGTGAAAACTTAATCAGAAAAAATATTTGAAGAAAAATATAAACAGCGTTGTTGCTTGTTTACAAAATTCTACAGTGAAAATGTAAAGTAATTCTTTTAATATTCGAGTATTTCAAGTATTTCTTCGTCTCTATGTTTTATCAATCAAACTGTGCCTGTTTTGTTGACATTTTTTCAAGCTAATTTATTTATTTTTAGGAAAAAACGTGACGTGTTTTTTAATAATCTTTTATACTTTTCTATTTCGATACGAGATTTTCATTTTTATAGTAAAATCATTCATCGATAATTCGGTTTTCTCGAGATTTCTCACGTTTTCAGGATCTGTCGTTTCATGAGTAATATTGAGTAATTTTAATAATCGATGTTAAAACAATTAGCGAAATTGGATTTTCTTCTTGAATGAAATGAACTTTCATTTTGTTTTTTGCCTATTTGACCTTGGCTGTTATCAGTTTTAAAATTATTTCTTATCAGTAAGTGAACAAGTTCTGAGCACTTTATTTCGTTGATGATATTTGATGATTTTGAGCTTATAATCGTTGAATTAGCATCAGTTATCGAAAATTTTCGATTAGCATCGTAATGCATCGATATTTAGTTGATGATACTTGCGTAATGACGTCACAGAGTGTAGCATGAGTACCTCATCGGTACGGTCACGACTCATGACTTCTCTGAAGTCTGAAGTTTTCTACAATCTAGATTATGATAATTTCAAATTTTATTCACATTTAACACAAAAGTAATCGGAAATTTTTGATTTTAAATTAAAATTTATGTAATTGGTTAAGGATGATGGACGATGGTTGCAGTGTGTGTGATGGAAGTGAAACATATGTCAGCAATATCAATTATTTTATATAATTTTTAGCTGATAATAGATTTTAGAGGAGAATCAAAAATTTATGATTATTTTTATATTAAATGTGAATAACTTTCGAAGAAGGCATTATTCAGTAGGTAGGTAGGTAGGTAGGTAGGTACGCTTCAGAAGTTAGAACTGAAAATGACCAAATATACATTATGCTATACGCTCTGTGAAGCCTTCATGGAAGTACTTGCATATATTTCATTTAAATATCACATACATTAATATTAAAATTATATTTAGCGCGAATTTAACAATTATCAGCTTGAAATCATCAAATATCATCAACAAATCAGTACCTATTTCTTCACATAGTGATAAGAATCTGATAATAGCCGAAAACAAACGAGCAACCAAAACAATACAAAGCTCGATAATTGATAAAAATGTGACTACCGACTAAATTCAAATAACGATCAATTTTCACATTTTCGCGTTCGTGTATTTCGATTTATTTAATTTACCAATGACGAATTTCAAATTAGCATCATCTTAATGTACAAGTAACGTGACGTGATAACATTTATCTTCGTTTGGTATTCGGAAATTACACGGTTCGTTGATGTGAAGTGGGCGGATTTGGATTACTTGGATAATCCGAAATCACTGTTACATTTAACGAAATCGTGTTACCTTAAAATTTGTTTTCTTTCGATTATCTATGACGCTTATGGGTGCGACGAGTAGACAAAGTGAAATTACAAGCTGGTGCGTTCGATTAAGGTATAAATCTCGTTCGAGATTATAAATTTCAAATTCGAATTAATCTTTCGATGGCGGATTAATACGTGTAATGGGGTTAAATTTACAAATTGATAAGTAAAAATACACAGCGTATATCTAAACAGATGGAAATTTTATTATACAAATTAATAAACGATTGGTATTCGTTGATACGGGAACTTGACGATGTAGCGAATCGATTTTTTTCAAACGTAACTATGAATATGTCCCGAAACAGCAGTATATCTTAATAACATTACTGCTGTGACAGGACAATATCACAGTATCGTAATTCCAATCACCTGCGACCATTAACCACGTACCTGTAAACATAATAATTTGAGAAATTCTGCAATAACATTCTAACGTGATTGGTATTTGATTTTTTTGTTTGGCAGTATCGGCATGGACGGCGTCGCTACGCTATCGGAACACCCGGACGCGCCTTTTAACGGATTACTCCCAGGTTTAAATGGTATCGGGTTAGGAGTACAGGTGACAATGACGCCGCAGCATGCGGCCGCACTTATGCATCATTTAAGCGCCGGCGGCGGTGTACCAATTAGCGCGGCCGCTAGTAATATATTGAAATTGAACAATAAACCGTTAACGGTACGAGACCCGCCGCCTCCGCCTCCAGTACCGACTACCCAGATCAACGGTACCAGCGGCGCTTTGGTACCATGTCCTACTCAAAACACGACGAACAATCAACCCGCCAGTCAGAATAACTCGCTGGTGCCTGTACAACTAGACGTGGCCAATGGTACGAACAGCGCCGGAGGCGATTCGTCTTCTGGTAGATCTACCCCTAATAATAACGATTTGTCATCGTCGGCTAAACTATTCGTCGGCGGACTCTCGTGGACTACGTCGTCCGAGAAATTAAGACAGTATTTCAGCATGTTTGGAAACGTAACCGATGTACTGATAATGAGAGATCCTTTGACGCAGGTGAGTCCCTTGAACATTGTGTCGACATTTAGACGCGATTATTATTCGTTTTTATTTACAGAGAAGCCGAGGTTTCGCGTTCATAACGTTCTCCGACCCAGATACGGTGGATAAAGTGTTACAAGTACCGATACACACGTTAGATGGTAAGAAAATAGACCCGAAACACGCGACGCCGAAAAATCGACCCAAAGCTGGTAACAAGACGAAAAAAATCTTCGTCGGCGGCGTCAGCCAAGACACGTCGGCCGAAGAAGTAAAAGCATATTTTAGTCAGTTTGGCAAGGTAGAGGATACGGTAATGCTGATGGACCAACAAACCAAACGCCACCGCGGTTTCGGTTTCGTCACCTTCGAAAACGAAGAAGTAGTCGATCGCATATGCGAAATACACTTCCACACGATTAAAAATAAGAAAGTAGAATGTAAGAAAGCGCAGCCCAAAGAACTGATACAACCTAGTCTACTACTCGGTAAACGTATGATAATGGGGCCATTAGGAGTCCGAATGGCAACCCCGACTCCGACCGCAACCGCCGCCGCCATAACACCGGTCACGCAACTGGCCGCTGTTCAGGCTCAAGCCCAAGCACAAGCTCAGGCGGCGGTGGCCGCGGTCGCGGCTCAAAACGCCGCCGCCGCCACATACGGTAAATTACTAGGCGCCTATCCGGGTCTAGCTAGTTACAGGTATTCGCCTTATCCGGTTGCCGCTATTTCGGCAACGCCTACAGCGCAAACTGTACCAACAACTGCCACCGCAGCTCAAGCCGCCGGTACAACGCCAGTAGCAGCAGCTGCAGCTTTTCCAGCCGCCTATAATTTGGCCAATGTCGATATGTCCAGTTTTCAGGGTATCGATTGGACTTCCATGTATGGTATGGGAATGTACGTGTAAAATTCTCAACGACCTTCTGTGGTGTCTCTTTATTCTTATTTATACGAGCGTCGCAGCGTAAGCGATTTTTTTTTTCCTCTCAGTCAAATTCAATGTACCATTTTTCATTGTACCCAGTTGTTGCCTTTTTGACACGGTTTTTTCCTTATATTTTTTTTTCTTCTTTTTTTTTATATATATAAATATATTTTAGTCAAATGGGAGTTGAAAAAAAATACTAGTTTGCTCATCGGTTTCAACTTAGTGCTATTTTATAATTACGTTTTTATCGCTCTCTTCCATTAAGCAATAAGCAATAAATCGCACTCAGTATTATTTAAATTTATGTAAAGAAAAAATTTATTATACGCGAATACGTCACTGTGTATTTTTTTCGTCGTTTTGACTATAGTCAATTTTTTCCTTAAATTTCGCAGGTGATTCCAAATAATTAGTGCCATAAATTTTTCATTTTTATTCCAATTTTTCCCGCTTGATTAGGTATTATTTTGTTGGAGCATTGATTTTTTTTTTATTTTAGATGTGTATTGATCTCGTCACAAAATTATCAATTATTCCTAAGTCGGATTACTTTCAGATCACTATTCTAGTTTTAATAGAAATTTTTCTCGCGAAAGTTTACTATTTTTTTCCCCCATGAAAAATTTTTTTCTAGTCATTAATTTTTACACTTAGTTCCAAACTTATTTGCTTAATTTATAAGTACCTAGCTAGACAGGATGATCGTTGGTCTGCGAGTCATTGACTACGTCATCCTGTAGGTGATCTGTACTGTGCTGGTCGCATTTCACCGGAGCTAGATTTTTTTATTTTCGGCCAAACCGAAATTTGTTGTGTTAAAAATTTGTTTTTTCAAAAAAGCCAACGCTGTAGCGTGAAAATTTGCAGCGCGGTGTATGTGAAAGCACATGGACAGAGCCTCGAAGGAAATATCAATATCGTAATGTTCCTTTAAGAGTAGATTCGAATTTGCATTTTAATTATAACGTGTGTATAATTTATTTAATTTATGTATTAAAGAAAAAAGGAAATTTAAAAATTAAACATTCCAAAAGCCTTCAGTCTACAAAAGGACCAATAGTGATTCATCACATAACATGTACACTGATCAGTATATGTCAAGGATTCCGATTTTTGAGACAGCGTTAATAAACTGTCATCATATCAATACATGTGATTGTGATGTGATTTTTCCTTGTGTAAGTTTTGTTGTTATTTTTATTAAAAAAAGAAAAATTTAAAAAAAAAGTAAATTATGTTACGTATACTTTTATATACCGATCGATGATTATATTTTGTATCTTAATGTACAATCGACTTCTTTTTCCTTCTTTTTTTTTTATTTACTGTTATGCGAAAAATTTGTAATTTTTAACAATACAGAAATTTTTTGTATTTGAATTCTTTTATTTGAAATCGGCCACATTCACAAATTTTACATTGTAATCGAGTACGAGGAAAAAAGTAAACAAGTCGCACTTTGTAACGTGTCGCACTGAAGGTTTTTTTTAAATAAAAATTTAGTGATCAGAAATTTTTTTTAATGAGTACATAGCGAGTAAAATTTGTGATTACCAGTCGTAGCTAGATTAAGTTATATAGTGTAGTGTGATTGGCTAATTTTTAGAATTAATGGAATTTTTTTTTGTATTAGATGACAATATAAGAAAAGCAATATATTTAAGATTTTTACTGTATTTCATTTATACAAAAACCCTCTTTTTTGTACTCAAAAAGAATAAAATAAAGCGAGTTGTTTATTTGTAAATTTGTTTAACGCTTCATTCACAGCGAGAGGGTTCATTTTTGGGTGTTTAATTCTTAGATTATTCTATTTTTTTTTTCTTTTTCCTTTTTTTTTCGTTTGTTTGTATATTGTCTGTAGTATTTAGTTCTTATGATTACATCTGTTCTATACTTACGTTTTGTTTAGCATTTAATGACTTTTTTTTGTAGTTAGTTTGTGTAGTTGTGACCACCTGTAGCAATTACTTTGTATTTTTCCCAAATAAAGTAGATTTGAGTAGAAAATGTGCCTTTTTGCTGCTTTAAATGTAAATTTTTATAAAAATACTTATTGCGCATTTACCAGCTGAGTGTGTTCTGGAATAAAAATTTTTAGAATAGGAGCGCATAGCGCCTTTTGTGTGTGTATTGGTAATAAAGATCCTATTCGGATATACCAAAGTTTTTTATCGGACACACTTGGATGTAAATATATTAATTTTGTAACTAACAAACGAACGGATGAAACCGATCGAATTGTTATGAAATTTTGTTGTTTGTATATTTGAAGTTAAAAAATTCACTCTTCGTAATTCTGTAGCATTTTGCACTAACGTCTTTTGCTATGTTATTCTTTGTAAATGTCACAGGATTGCTTGGTATTGTGTGATGGGAATTTTTCTAGTCGATGGAGACAAGATCAAATGGATTTGAGTGTTTTTTCAATTACATTAGGAACAAGTATCTCATTGGTAATTACGCAATGTGTTTCGGTGTAAAAATAATAAACGATTTTGCGAGTAATTACTGTACGATTGTTTATAAATTTCGTCAGATGTGATGAAATGTTTATTGATTTATTCGAATTTTTTATTTCTAAATTCAAGTTGGAATTGCGTCGTGTTTTCGTAGCCTTAATTTGATTTCATTTGTTATGAAAAATTTCAGGGATTTGAGTTTACAGCTTTACTAACAACGTCGTTTCATGTCATAAATATTTACCTTAAATTTACATTTCAAAAATGAGTATATTTTGACGAATCGCTGAAGCGATTAATTCATTTTAATTCGAGATATCGTTTGCTTAGGTTTGAATCTGGTAACTAGAATCTTATCACGATATTCTCGATTTTTATCAACAACGTATAAAGTTTATTTCGATTGAACAATTACGAAAATAATACTGAGTTTTCATGTACCGAATTGAAAACTTAGTTGAAGTACCCAACGAATAAAATTTCTATGTGCTTTTGGTAAATAAAACAAGTTTTGTGATTTATACGAAAAACCGATAAAAGTTGCAAGATCAGGATTAGGTATCTTGATTAATCAAAATAAAAAAAGAAAGTTTCATACTCTGCGATTTATTCAAGATAAAAGTTGAAAGAGCTGAATTGTACTTGAATTTATGATCATTTTCAAGAAAAAAATTGTTCTGTTCGATTTTAGTTTATACCAGGATAATAAAATCTTCGACTTGAAAGCAAAATGCAAAATGTCGGTATATTTTATAGCCCAGAAATTGATTCAGTTCAAATACATGAACTAGAATCTGACGAATATTTTTCAAAATGAAATTAAATCATCGAAGTAAATCGAATTAGATATTAGAACATAGTGCGTTACTATTTACGAATTGCGTAATATAACTTCTTAAAAATCATTCATTCAATAATTCACAAAATAATGATCAAAATAAACAAAACCTGTGTATTTTGTGAATAAATAAATGAAAGTGATTTTTAAGAATCCTTGAATCGAATCGATTCAGAATTGTGATCAATTTATCTCAAATCGAATTTCATTTCGTGCGTTATTTTCATTATTATTTTTGTTTCAAATCTTATTTTAGAATCTGGCACTCCTCTTCTCATCACTAACATCGAAATTACTTCGTTTCGGTATTTTGAGAAAACTTAATTTCATCTAATCATTCCAAATATTCAAAAGTTTTTGTTGATTTGTTCAAAATATGGTTCAAAATGTTCAAAAATAATTTTGATATCAAAATAGTATCATTTTTTTGGATTTCAGAACAAGAAAGACGTGACGTCATCTTGTCACAGACATTTCGGCAGTTGCGGAGAATGGAAAAACGATACTTTTCTCACCCCGCAACGCCGTAACCCATCAGGTGGTGTGACGTCATATCTTTCTTATTCCACACCTTTTATTTTGTTCTGAGTTCCTAATTACCTTGTTTCTTCTTTCGATATTATTCAAAATCAAATGTTTCAAAATTAGTGCAACTTAAATTTTAGAATAAGTTAGTCAGCCATTTATATTGAAAAAAACTTCATATCTCAAAGGTAAGTGTCAATATTGTTTGATTAATTAATATAAGTTGTGATTACAGACAATCTCGTACGAAATGTTAATCTGTTCAGTTACTAGATTACTTTGTGTTTTCATTTTGCATTACGCAAATGAAAAATTCGTATAAAATATTGCAACTTTATGTATATTAGATATTCACGCGTAAAAAAAAACAGCTCAAATTACGTATACCATTTCTACTAGCGATAAATCATCGAGAACCTACAATCAGTCTACCAAATTACCAATCACGTTAGATAAAACTAGTGTAAATTATCAATTCATTTATAAAATGGTGATTAAAAAGAAAACAATTAATTCTAATAAAATGCTGCTTTATGTAACTTCAACTTACAACATTTCAAAGTAGCTACGAAATTTTAAAACGTCTAAAAATTCTATCTACATCAACAAAGACGTAATGCTTTACCACTTTGAAATAATCGAGCTTTTGCGGAGCATCTGTATCTGTTCAGCTTTCCAATTTGGGGTTTTTCCTGCGAAAAAAAATAATTCGTTAAAAATATGCAAATAAATGAAAACTTATAGATGGCATAGTTCGGTGTGATAAATTCTAGAAACTTTCAAGATATGATAATTATCTCGAAGGACGAATGTCTCATTAGGTTATATCTCCAGAAATTTGTCCCGATCGAGTCCAAATTAATAAATATTTATACAACGTTCGATAAACCGAACCGATGACAGGTTGATATTAAATCGTCAGAGTGGAAAATATCTACGAGATTTAACTGTCACGAGGTGTTACGATTACGTGTTTCTTTTACATCTACTTTTGCTGATTCTTAAGCCTTTACAAATCTTTGTGCTTACTTTAAATGCTGACTGGTAAATATTAAAATTCATGTCTTATCTGAACTCCTCGCATTGGTCGAATTACTATATGACGTGCTTTTCCGCTTTTTTCATTAATTCGACTGAAAATTACATTAAAAGAGTCGTTTTAATACAAATGTGATGCGTGTGGTATCTGTGTAATCTCGCGTGACATCATCATGCAAAAACCCTACACATTTTTCACTTTTAATTATTTTTACGCTATGGGAGAGCATGTAACTCGAGTTCTTTCAACCACATTGACGAGACACATATAAAATTATCATTTCTATTCGAATGTTATTTATGAAGTGAAAATTCTCAAGTAATCACCAACTTATTAATATGTCACAGCGCCTCAACATCCAAACTTCAAAAACCAAGACAATCAGCCTATCAGGGATAGTGAAAAATCGATGGAAAATAACGGAAAAATTTCGTCATAGAAAGTAAAACCAAGCTCAGATTTATCGTCACCACTGATTACTACAAACCATTAAAGATTTGACCTTCGGTAATAAAACCCAATAGCTGTGAACTTTATTGATTTCCGAGCAAGACGTAACATAAAGTCTCTTTTTGGTATTTCCATTGCCACGAATTGACTGAAATTAAATTTAGTTTTATCGCCCATTCGAAATGTGTTGCCCGAAAACAACCAAGTTATTTTACTAGAACGTTTTGCTTGAAGAATCCATGGTTTTGAAACAATGTAGGCCTAGTTTTCTATATTGAAGTTGATAAATAATAATAACGGATGTATTTTGTATTTAATTTGAAGATTATTATTTTTAGATGGCATCAGAATAGATATGGCGTGAATTTCAAACATATCTGCGAATTGTTTTATTTTTCAACTTGTGACATGGTAAGTAGGTAGTAGGTACTAAGTACCTACCTAATTACTTGAATAATTTTTTTTTAATTTATATTTCAGCATTTTGATTGGCTTTCAAATTGAAGATTTTTGTTTTTCATATAATTAAATATTTCATCGCAAAAAATTGCAAATCGATGAGAAAGATTTGTAATAATAACTTGTACGTGGTCAAAATAATAAATAAGAAAATATGTCTAATTTATTCCTTAAAATTACATGCAAAAGTGTTCACATCAACTTACTCGTATCACGGAACAGATTAATCTTTTCTTGAAATTCGGTCACAATTCTGAACTTATAGTTCACCATAATCTGGCAAGCTTGGTAAATCGACATCAAAATGAATCATTTTGATTAGCAATCCGCATCCTACAATAAAAAAGTTCTTATCAAAATGAAACATTGAAAAAAAGTAGGTACTAGGTAAGTAAGTACCTACTTCATAAATATAAGAAACCAATCAAACTGAATTTTTCGTTAATTAGCTACACCTAGTATTCAAATTATTCACAATATTTCAAAATATAAGTTAAAATAGCAGGTAAGTACAACACATTTCCATCATTTTTCCATCAACTAATAAATTGCTTCAGAACGAATCTCAATTGAACCATAAAGTTGAACCCGCTCAGTTTACACTCTAAATTTGAATTACAACACCAAAAAAGGAAGGAAAATTGATGAATGTGTTTTGTAAAATAAAACCATTGAAAATGGATAATCTCGTAATGAACTTGAAATCGGATACTTTAATAAGATTAAATGATGCTCTTACTCGTGATAACGTATCTGCTACGATACAACTTACAAGTTGGAAAATTACGTGAAATAATCGCGAACGAGATGAAATTACTACAAATTATACGATCGCTTAAACACAGACTTTTCGCCCTTATAGGTGAGAGAAGAAAACCTGGAATGCTGGAGCAGGCAGAAATAGCAACCAGCTAGGGCACAGTATTGATTAACTGAGTTTGTAGGTGGCGTTTGGAAATTTCTAATCTTCCACCCTTTTTGTACAGTTTCCTCATTTCTGAAGCTATATTCCATTTCGTATACGAAAACAACTCCAATTCTTTTATTAATCCCTTGTCAACGATTAGTTTTAATTTGATATTTATTTTTTTTCGATATTTCATCTCTGTGACATATTAACGCGAACTTAATGCGTATCACGAAGAGAGAATTAGTAACGTGAGATTTTCCGAGTATTTTTTTCACCTAAAAATGTACCATTTTGTATACCCAATAAACTATTAAGCTATGATGTATGTTTGTGAAATAAATTTCTCGTGTAATCACCAAAAAAACTAGGTAATTTTAAAGCTGCACGTTTTGCTTTGTGGTTAACGATTGCATCCACTCATCCATGAAGTTTGTTTTGTCTTACAAAAGAAATTTCATTATGTTTAATTCAATATTGAAGCAAACACAGCGGAAAAACACATCTTGAATTTTATACGTTGAAGTGCAGGTGTTACGGTAAAAGGAAATTTGTGTTTAAATTAAAGCTTCAAAAAACCAAGTACTTCATATTGCTGGTGTATGAAAAAGCGAAACTTGACAATTAATGTATAATGTATCTTTCGAGAATTTTCGCTGGATTTTGTTCGGGTGCTAGGAAATACGCTCTGACCCTAGGGAATCACCTTTTTATGTTTAAGGTGAAGGTCATATGAGTGTGGATATTCTACGAGATGCGGACGAATAGCGTCGAATTTCTGTTGGATTTAGATTATTCTAGTGATCTAGTTTCATCTCGTTATTTTTATGTTGATAGATATACTTGTTCGTTTTTAACAATCCAAGTTCTACTTATAAGCCATTTCAGCAATTTCTTCTCAAGTAAGTAGCTAGAGCTACACGAAGGCAGATTTCAACGTGAAGCTCCGATGATTTATTCGGAAAGTAAAATGGCCGAAAGCGGTAGGTAATGTAACCATTGCAGATTCGGAATACATTATTTACATTTTTAATATAAAAAACGAATAATGGAACAACTCATTAAATGATATAAAGATTCGTTATTTTTCAAAGGAAAATTAAACCTTATAAAAAGAGGAAAATCGAAGTAAAAAAAACATAGCTTGAAACACGAAGCTCCTACAAATATTTGCCTTTTTGAGATGGTACCTGCGCTACGCTGTTTTCGCTCTTTTGTTTTCTTTCTTTACTTTTACATTTTCAAACGTGAAAAAAAACGATTTTATTTGGAGCAGAAAGGTCACTGAGAAATTCCGTTTGATAGCCTTTGGAAAGAAACAAAAGCAAGATTTACCACAATATTGAATACAAGGGATCGAGTTTGAAATATGTAAGTCGAATCCACTACTTATTATACCGTAAAATTTCGTAGTCGAAAATTGAGATTTTGAGAACAAGAAAGTAAAAAAATGAATGTAATTGAAGAAAATCGTGAATTAAATTGAAAATGTAATATTTTGTTATCAGATTGTTTATTAAAAGTAAAACGAGTCAGTTGATAATTCTGCTACTCTACGTTCATCAGATTTCGAAAAGGAAAAATTCCAGCATTTTCTTTCTTTTCAAATTCAACGTGAATTTCGTGGTATATCGAATTAATTATTTCAAATAAAATAATAAAAATATAAATTAAAAAAAACATGAAAATGTCAAAAAAATTGCAGAAATTTTATTAACAATTTCCATGACGTCAAGTCAATAAAAAACATTTATGACAGTGTTGGGATATCGTGAGATATTTCGAGGTCAAAAATGGCATTGTAGGAAAAAGAGGACAAAATGGGATATGGACATTTCTCTTAAAGAAATTCGTTTTTTTCGTTGTTTTCTCTATTTTGCGTCAATTAATTAATTTATCAGCAATTGTGGCCAAAAATTGTGTTCAATTCATTAGTTTAAAAAACTCGTTATCAGCGAAAAAAAGAAAATATACCTATAAGTAAAAAATGAAATAAAAAAAAGAGAAATTGGAAATTGGAAAAAAGGACAAAAAGGGAAATTTCATGGTTCCGGATGGAAAATTACGTTTCTTGGATATCCCAACACTGATTTATGAACAAAATTTTGAATTTAAATTGATAAATCAAAAATTTTTAATTACAATCAAAATCAAATTAAGTAAGTTTTTAATTTTTTTACTTGTTTTTTTTTAAGTGAAATTAAAATTCAATCGATTAAATTTTGAGCTCAAAACATCAGCATAATTCTGCTTCTAAAAGCACCCGAGCAAGTTACATTTTGCGAGTCTTGTAATGTAATGTTCGGAGATAAAAAATGGCTCGAAAGATAATCACATTTTTGAAATGCGTTTCTCTTGTTTGTTTCGTTTAATGGTACGAAATTAATTTTTATATTTCCAAGTCGAACTTGCACATAGGTAAAGTTTCATTTTCGTATTCCAAGCACGTACATGTATTTCGACATACCACGAAAGTTTGCTATACTTACAGCAAGAAAAATGAGAAAAGGCTAACGCGACTCGTTAATTTTTTAAAACAAGGTAATAAAAAATTTTGCTTGTACTTACCATATACTTTGATTCTTTTCAGTCCTAAAACGACCACCACAACCACAGAACGGAAAGTCTTCTCTACTTTGCATAAAAGAATACTCGAGTGTGAAGGGTGGCAACATACAACCGGAGGGCACCATAATCCCTCAACGTTCGGGATAATCATTTTGCCGAATGAAACATGCAAAATAAGGGTGTGGTGTTCTGCAACAGTCGTTTTTCATCGTCCAAACGATACTACACGAATGAGATTTACTGCCAAGATAGAAAATTGCAATTTTTACCATTGAGATTCTTTAATGAAACACTTGAAGTATTTAATGATTCTAGATACCTCTTGTATTCGTATAGGAAATGGAAGACCATCCTCTTGAATTTTCATCGAAGTATCCACCGATAATGCTGCGATTTATTCGTAAACCTTGTAAATGCATTCTGTACGGTCTTTGTTCTTCGCGAACCCTTTAGCACCGTGGACCTGCATTAACAATACCTTCGAATTAATTATAGAAATTCTATATAGTTCGAGTTTCTATACCTAATTGCTGTCGTGATTGAATTTCATAATTTTCAACTTTCGAGATGTCCCCCTAAAAGAACGTATAGAGACGACAATATCGACGATTTTTCCTATTCTTTATACATGTCTATTCCGGGGTTTTATTTGTGTGCTTTAGTCACGTTAAATCGCAAGTTAAGTAGGGGTGCTTATGATATATTTTTTTAGGTAACAGAAACGCCTGCTATTATCAACGTATAACATTAAATACCAATTTCCTTTATTGTTTTTGAAACGTGTACTTTCGTCGTATAAATAAAAGTTCAAGCCAGGAAGGTTTAATATTGGTACCGTATAAAATATCATCAAATATCGTCCCACGCTTATGGAAATTTGTATTTTTAAAACAGTCTGCATAATTCGAATGATTAATCTTTGAGCTGAAAGGCCATCTTCCCTTATAACTTGAACTTTTCAAAGCAGGTACCTCAGACACATGGCACTTTGAAAACTAATTTAATTATCCGAATGGACAATATGTTTTTTTTATTCTTTCTTTTTTTTCAAATGACATTTCTCGTTATTTTACACCAAAGTACAACGAAGTAATTAAATTAATTAAACTTATATTTATGGGAATTATAAGAGATTCTGTACTGATCGGTATCTTCAATGTAAAAATGTATTTCAGACACGAATACGCCGTTAGCATTTCACTTTTTAGTACTTATTTCGTAATTAAGTTGCGGTTTTTTTGCTGTTTAGTAGTTTTTAATTTAATTGATTGTATTTCTCGTCAAGTTTGTGTGCGTGTGTAACGAATAGTATGCTATTATTTTTCTAGTGTTTAGTTCAAATATTGAACGTTTATTGTAATAGTTTTGTGAAATGATAGTAAACGCCTTTTTTTTGAATAAAAGACAAATATCAGTTTTTGATAACTCATCATATCTGATTTCTTGAAGGAAACTCAGAGGTTTTTGGATCTCGAGAGATAAAAATATATTTTTTTTAATTTTCCTGAGCAATTTGTTCCATGCCAAAACTTGAAATGCTACTAGTTCTTAACATTTTAATATTAAAATTTATTTTTCTGATTGGAGGTTCAGAAGTGGTGAAGAATTCAAATATTTTTCTCGCATCTCTGATGAAAATTTTCGAAAGTAAAATAAACTTGAAAACTAGTTATAACGCCAATACAAGTTTAGAGATGATTTTGAAAACAAGTGAACCAAAAAATGTTCAATTTATTGAGTAGGTACGAACAAGTAGGTATTAAAATGAAAAGACAAGTTTACATCTCGGGAATAATCAGTTGAAAATTTCGGTTGCCTATTTTCAGAACCGAAGGCATGTAAATCGTGCAAACATTCAAACATATTTTCAAGAAAAATACGCGTAAAGAAATTTTCTAAGGAATTTGAACATTCATTTTCATCGAATAAATTATATGGAAATGTCAAGAATGAATACTTACTTCAAGTTTCATCTTATTTCGCTCGAATGAAGTTGCAGTTACGTGCATTGTGAACCTGCAATTCAATTTCAAACTTGAGTTTTTATTCTATTGTTACTTTATAGCAAAAAAAAGTCTACGTTGGATGAAAAAACATTGAAAAATTTACGAGTAAAAAAAAAGTCTCCAGTCTTTATGACTCAAATGAACACTTCGTACTTATACCTATCTATAATGATTTGCAATGTTTTCAATTTTTTGAACCGTACAATTGTCTGGAAAACTTTCTCGAATTGAGTTTATAAAAGAAAGTTTTTACTTTTTAAATAAAATATAATATATCGATTAATAAACTTACATACCTTGAACTTTTCTCACCGCGGTGTTGTAAAAAATCAATATATACTAAAATTTCAAAAATATCGTACATACGATTGAAGCAAACAAACAAGATAATTCTTCGTATCAATCCAATAAAGCCGAAAGTATTTAAAACCAAAACGAATGTACTTCTAAAGATGTTTGAGATTGTTGTGGAACGTACAACAGTCATATACCGTTTTTTCACAGTATGTAGACGTAGCGGGTGAATTAGAAGTAATCGATAAAATTGTAGGAGGGTTAGCAACCCCAGTTTTTCACCCTACGAAGGGCGTAGACCTAATCATATTCCCAAAAACCATGAATAACTGTACCCATTAACAACTTTCAAAATATTTCTCATGTAGCATAAGAAACGTAATTGTGATATTTATGTGCTTCCGAGTACCATGGAAATAAGTAATGGGAAAAAATTACGAGAATGCAGATTATTCGAATGAGAGATGCGGTTTGATAAGAATACCGGGATTTTCGATCTATGCGAAATTTTCATTCGATATTTAGAATTTATCCTATTAATGAATCTTATCGCACTATTTCATTATGAAAAATTCAGTGAATCATCGTGACTTTTTTTCATTTGTTCGAAATAATTGTAATATTTACAATAAGAAATAAGTACTAAAAATAAAGTTGAGCATAATATCATCATTATTATTTTTATTAAATTTTCTCTGCAGGGAAGTAGGTAACTGGTACCAGATAGATATTAGGTACATACATCATGTACATACATAAGTATTTTAGGTTTTGAAAAAAGCTATAATCTGCAGAAAATTATCACGATGAAGGCTTTGAAATTGATCCCAGGATCCCATATCTTTCATTTCAAAATTATTTAATATCAAATAAAAACGATATTCAAAAAAACAGGTAAATAATCTTGCGCAGATCCAATTTCAAAGTTGAGACAAGTAAAGATGTTTTCCAGAAAATTATTTAATTTCTTGATTTGAAATAGATTTAAAGAAGTGTAAATATAATATTTATAAGTACTATAGTTTATAGCTTATACATTCATTACGACCGGTCATCCGACGTAAATAATATCTGATGGCGTATTTTACATTCAGACAGTAATTAAATTATCAGTAGTCGTATGTATAATCAATTAATTTTTCTCAAATTTCATGCAAACTGCATTTGAGTGGAACTTTTCCATTTCTTGTACCATTTTGTTGAAAATTTTCTCTTTAACATGTACAAATTCAAAACAGAAAGTTCAAACTTTGAACTTTGAACAGGTGAAAAGTTAACGTACCAAGATAATATTATTGGCCAGGTATTTAGTTTTCTCAAAAATAGGAGAAAAAAAGAACCTATTCATTTTCATTTTCAAGTTTTTATCTGTGATTTTGGTTTATTTCTCATACTATTTATATGTGGCTACTTTCCGATTGGTTGTTTTTAATTATAATCTTTCGCAAGATTTCGAAAGAACTAAAAAAGTTGAAACTAGGAAGTTAAAATTTCTTTTCCCGCTTTAAGCAAGTACTATATCGCAATGTGAATGAATATTCTATAGTTTAAAAATTTTAATAGATATTGAAACATCGTGTCCTTAAAATTACAAGATGAGTATCAGAAGAAGTCTTCGTCTACGAAAAGTTAGTATTTTCTTTCAATTACTACTCGAATACTCACGTTTTTAAAATAAATAACTCATCGCTTGTAATCCTTCACAGAAAGTTGATTATAATTTCGACTCAAACGACAGCATTTTGAGTACCGAAGATAACTCCGAAGATACGTACAAAACTGATAATGAATCAGATAGCGACAGCGATTCTGGATTATTTGTGAAGAAGAAACCAAAACTTAGTCGTGCTAATGTAAGCGATAACTTGCTCGAAGTTCTTCAAACGATCGATCAAAACGACGATGAGAATGAATACAAACTTCAAAGGCGTAAAAATATGCAAGATCGCTTCAAAGTTTTGGAGTAATTCATCTCTTTGATATCGTTATCGTCACTCATTCATGTATTAATTTCTCCCATTCTTAGTTCTTTAGAAGTGGGAAACGAACTGGAGGAATTGAAATCTGTTACCATTGCTCAAAAACCAGTAAAACCGAAAAAAGTGATCAAGTGAGATACATTTTTTTAATTTTTACTTTAGTGAATTTTTAACCAAGTGGTATTTCTTATTAGACCATCACCTGCTGTTCCCACCAAAAGATCACTTCGTTTGAGAAATAGATCTATGACGAAATCTTCTTCTGACATCAGTGTTGTAGAACCTGAGCCTCAATTTGGAACTTTGAGAACTGGAGAAGATGATGATGATAAGCCCAGAATTACCGACGGTTTGAATTTTTATTTAATTCCTTATCTGTATTTACAAATTTATGACGATGTTTTTCTCATCATCTAGAAAATGTTCCATTTATGGAAAGTGGAGCCGAAGAAGATCTGTTCGAAGTACTGAAAACCTTGAAAGAAGATATTAACTTGCCGTTTGAAAAAACCTCGAATTTTTGTACGAGTGATTTCGACAAGTAAGTAAAGATTATTTTCAAAATGTATTCCCTTGCTAATTAAATTCGGTTTAGATACGTGGAAATAGTTGGATCGTGTCGAATGCGCGGCGAACTTTTGAAAGTTACGAAGCAACGAATTGTATCGATGGATTTTCATCCATCTTCGAAAAAACTAATCATTATCGCTGGTGATAAACATGGAAATATTGGTAAATTGACAACAACTGATTCATGCCGCATTTTAACGGTATTGACATCGCGAAATTATTTCAGGTTTGCAAGACATCGTGAACGAAAAAACTGGATTCGAATTCCATGCACATGCGTACAACGTAAATTGTGTTAGTTTCAGTAACCAAGATCATTCCAAGTTTTTCTCCACCAGTCTCGAAGGAGTTGTGAGACAAGGAGATATGAATAGTTCTCAGTCGCAATTGGTATATAAAATATGAACTAAATTAGCAACGATTTTTTTTTATTTATAATCTATGTACTTTCATATCTACAGATTTATACAGCCGAACCCGGCGAACATACGACTTGGCATCATGAATTCGGTCATTCGTTGTTGGTGGCAGAAGGTAGTAGTTTTTATAAAATGTACGATTAAACCGAAATAATTATAAATTTATTTTTTCCAGGCGAAGGCACAACCAAATTGGTTGATTTAAGAACACCGAATTATGAAAACGTCAGTTTTAGATGCCACAAAAGATCCGTTAGAACCGTTCAACTTCATCCAACTGACGAAAATTATTTCCTCACAGGTTCTGGTTCGGCGTAAGTTGAATATGTGACTGAATAAGGAATCAAATTCACGGAAGATGTATCAATTAAATTTACTTATTTACAGAGAATTCGCTATTTTCGATATTCGAAATTGTAGCCCCAAGAAACCAACACCTGTAGTATTGCAAACATTCGATAAAGCTCTAACAAGCGCTTTCTTCTCCGCTAAAGGAAATTATGTTCTAAGCACATGTAATGATGACACTATACGAGTATTTCAAATACAAAATTTGCAATCATCAGGTATATGTTTAATAAAACAGAATTTTTATAATACAATTTACATTATCAAATCTTTATATCCATTTTTCTTACTCGTTAGATCAAATTACCAAAATAACCCACAACAATCATACCGGTCGGTGGTTATCAGTATTCAAAGCTAAGTGGCATCCCGAACGAGAGGACGCTTTTTTCGTTGGATCAATGATGAATCCTAAACGAGTACGTCGCAACAAAATTAACATATTCTTGATATAACTTAATAATAATTCTTCATTTAGATACAACTTTATCAAAGAAACGGCAAAATAATCCACAATTTCCTATCATCCGCCATGATCACATATTCCCCAGTTGTAGTCGCTCATCCTTCACAACCAGTTTTTGTCGGTGGAAATGGATCCGGTAAAATTCATATTTTTGCTCCGTTTTCGTTGGAGGAATTTTATTCATAAGTTTTGTGTTTAGATGTTGTTTTTCTTTAATTTAAAATTTGTAAAATGCCAGTTTCCTGTTATCTTTACACTTTTTGGTGAATTAGTTGTTTTTTTACGTTATCCGTGCGTGTTTTATTACGTCGAAATCTCGTTAAACGAAAATACATTCTTCGTGTTATTATTTATTTATGAATAAAGTGTTCTCTAAATTCATTAAGTATTATTTGTACGATTCAACGAAGTGTTGACAACTTCATTAAATCAAACAAAATATTTCATGTTACTGATAAGAATTTTTTGTAATATATTCGTAAGTTTTTTTTCAATTCTTTGAGTACAAATTAAAATAAGTGTTTAATGTTTCGAAAGTATAAAATTTTCATCACGTGTGGTTTTTCATTAGTTTTTATGACGTCACAATGATTATGAAAATTTTTGGTATTTTTGTACATCAATTTTCGAATTAGAAAATAGAAACCGAAATCTATTTATATTTAAATTTTCCAAAACTATTTTCAGTATATTGAAATAACATCAAATTAGAATTACACATCTTCGGGTTCTGGAAGCTTATCCACGTACTTCGGACATCCTATACATTTACGTTTCACTACGAAATCCCAACACTGTTGGCAATAATATAAATAACAATTAATCGAAGTACAACGATTTTCTCCTCCAGTTTTTGGTTCAGCTTCGTGACATATTACACAATTCCTTCGACCTTGATTAAAGTACAGAATCCAAGAAAATAACTTCGGATGTTTGATTCTCAAAGCCAACGAAAACGTTAAAGGTTCCTGTACGAAATGTTACAAAGTATTTTAAAAAGTTTCAATTCAAACAATGTTTCATTTACCGGTATTTTCTTCTCACGGGCTTCTTTTCGAACCAAATCGAGTCTGTAATTCAAATACGTTATTCTTTTCTTCAATGTTTGATTGTATAAGAAAATTATACGTTTTTTTTCGGCCTGAGAATTGAAGAAAACTGAACTAAGAACAAAGTAATTACTGAAAAGAATGATTTTTTACATACTTTAGGATAAAACATACTACATATGCAACGAGAGAGTCTTTTCAACACGAATACATTCATCCAAGCTAACATAAAAAGTAAAAAGAACCCACCAAAGATCTTGAAGTTGTACTTCCCCGGTGGTTGGGGATTCGGTAAACATTCTGTAATCAATTAACGATACTTTTGATAAGAATCATTTCATGGAAAATGCTCGAAGACTGAAATGGAAATACATGCTTCGCGTAGTTCATTAATTACAGCGAAAGGATTATTTTGACAAATGTTTTTAATTAATGATGCGACCATACTGTCATAGTCACATAACGGATGGTTAGTTTAAAGAGCTTCGGCTACGACGAAAGCTGTATTTGGTAAAATGTAACATGTTTAAATGTTCATTCATAAATCGAAGCGATGTCAAGGACGTGGAGCAGCGTGATAACCACTGAATTAAAATTGTCATACTCACGAATCTTGACAACGGATTTATGGCATTGATCGAAAGTTAAATACACGTTGAAAGCTGAAATCACGTGCGTTTATTACCTTCATTTGTGAAACGTTTTTTCAATCGTCTTTTTATAGAAAAACCATGCGCGATTGAGCGTAAAATCGAAGCTATGAATCCAACACCTTTTATCTGTAGTTCCAAGTCGTGATGACCTGTAACATGGGAATATTTAAACACCTGTAATATATTCCATTTCCAACTCACCAATTTGTTCATAGCTGATATTTCCGTATATTTTGATATCTTCTAAAATACCATAAAGGAGGTAATCAATGCTGACGAAAATTATGGTAAAGAATAACATCAACAAAGCACCAATTAACGCGTGAAGCTGTAATAAATCACACGAAAAAATGTAATAAACCAAACGCCATGTAGGATGTTGAAAACTTACGAATTCTGCTCTTTCGGCGGTTGTCAACGAAATCCTATATACATCGGAGAGTTCTCGTTTTTCGCTGCTTTTCAACGGAAGCAAAGTAAATTTACCTTTGATAAATCTGCGGTAATCAATTTTACGAAAGTATAACGTTATGTACATGTTATCCTCTTCGATGTCCGTTAAGTAATTAGAAATGTAATTATTGCAGCTGTAAAAGCAGTAAGATGCATCATTTTTCATCTTTGCAAGTTGCTGAAAATGTTGGCGAAATTCGCCTACGCATTATTATTTCGCCTATTTGATGATTTATTACGTTGTTAAACGGATTTAAATATTTTCATAAATTTAATCGAGATTTTGAATTAGATTAATTTTTGTATCGTTAAATTTTATCGCTTTTCAAAGCGAAAACCCAAATGGAGTTTAATTTAATATGACGTCGGAGCTTTTAATGCGACCGAGTGAGGTTTCGCGTATGTCGCAATAGCTAATAAAATTTTTTACGTGCGATATCGAACACCGTTTTTGAATTAAGGTGCTTAGAGAAATTTATCTCACGGTTAATTAATCGCGGTAATTTAAAGTTTCAACAATTTCGTCCTTCGAGGGTTGATATTTCATAAATAAGTATCAAACTCAATTTGGTAAAAAAATTTTATCAGATGAACGTTTTAAAACATCTTATGCATTTATTTTGATTAAACTTCATTGAAGTGGAGTATAGAGTTTAAAAGCGTCTCTATTAAGTATTCGTTTGAAGAATAATTCCGCGTTATATTTAATTGATGATGTTTCTTTGCGAATAATATAGCGAAACTGTCAGCCATACTTAGATTTTAATTCATTTTACGGTTAATCGATTATTTAAAAAAGACTTAATACCGAGCTCCCTTCAGTGTGTCGAATTCCTCGAACGGTGATAAAGCTACCAAAAGTGAGTGTCTGGGAAATAATTTGCCGGTCATGAAAACTGAAGGGGCTACGATGACCGATAAATTTAGTGACATTTTTATCTTGCAGTGTTATGCATCGTATATTCATTTTTAACGAAAATTGTAATTTTTTCATGTGACCATACCATGTCATAGATGACTATTGATAACGTCATAGATAACAGGTTATTGTTATGGTGATATAACATGACCATGAGCGACATATACGATGACACAAGCCGTTGTCATGGCGACGTGTCATGCTCACGAATTACAGGTGATCATGTCATAGCAGCATGTCAAGCGGCATGTTATGATGACGTCATTATTACGGTAACGTGTCATGGTTACATGAAGTCTTCTGGTGAACATTGTCGTGAAGTGATATGAAGATGTCACACTGTGTTGCGGACTTCTACACAAGCTGATGCTTTATGATACAGAACGAATACTTAGAGCTATTTGTAAATCTGTTCAAGTTCTATAAAAAAGATGATAACATATTTTTGCTTATCTTGAAAACTAAAGTTACAACGACGCTTGAAAAATAAAGCGCTATAAATTTTTCACACACTTTCACTTCTGGTAACTTTCTTATCAATCAAAGGATTGAAATACTAGAAAAAAACATTTTTCAGAGTAACGATTTTTTTCACGAATAATTATAATTCCTCGCGCTTTAATTTAATTTTTATTCGCAATAAATAAAAAAAAACTCGTTTAATTTTTCAACTCCCGTATGGATTCCGTTAAAAGACCTTTCGCCATGAAATCGAGTAAGTGCTCAGAAACTATCACTCTCCAATTGAATGATTCTTTACTCGTCACGCACCACAGTAAAGCATGAACGTTAATTAATTGAAGTTCACGTGCCGAGTCAATGAACGAAAAAAAAAATGGCATTTCGATTGCACATTCACAAATTTACGGATTTAGACACCCACGCGTATGAGCCATTGAAACAAATAACATTGTGCGTAGATCAAATTAACCGGAAATACATCAGACAATAATTACATTAAAAGGTTCCGATTGTGAACATTTGAAACACAAAAGTTCGAGGAAATCGGGTCACCGGTGACGTCATACAGTGAAAAAATTCCCACATAAAAGGTGATTTTCAATAAGAATAAAGTTTATTTACATTTCCGACGTACCGCGCGGAAAAATAAGGAAAACAAGTTCACGTGGGATCACGCTTGGGTGAAATGCAAATGACTCTGACGTAAAATTATATCGCGTTTTAAAACCCCTACATTTTTATTATGTGTTTGTGTATTTTGGCTCTTCGCTATAAAGACCTTCATAATGGTGGAATTTGTAAGAAAAAGTAATTCCAAGCGACGATCATTGACGTAATTTTTTCGTCATTTTTCATCGTTTAGCTTCTTCATATACGAACATTTTATATAGAAATACTCGAAGGAAATATTTTTATTGGGGATTTTCCATTCGAGTTTTTATCAAAAAGCCGGAAAAATACCTTTACAACGAAAACCTTTTCTTTTTTAAAGCGTACTCGAATCGGGTATGGTTCATTTTTAAGGATACAATTAAGACTTCATAAATAGTAGGTACGTCGTAAATAAACGCGCTCAATATTTTCAGCCTTGTTTACGATATCGCTTTTCGTTGTCATAACTTGGACCTGTACCATTCTCTCGTAAAAGCTCTACTTAATATAAAAACAACGTATTTGACAATATGGGTTTCCACCAAAGTGGCCCGAAGTTTTAAATTCCTTTTAAATGGCGACCTTGGAAAATTTAACGTGAAAATATGTTATAAAATTTGCCGCAGTAGTGAGAGTACGTACGTCACAATTTACAAGTAAACGTTTAATTTTATGGGGAAATTGAAATTTTTCCGAAATTTTGTCTTATAAGTGACGCAGCGCCTTTAATTTTCAACATATGCAAAAATACGAATAAAATTAAAAAATCGAACTTCATTTAAGAAATTATAATCGAGTAACTTGATATTGTCAAAAATTTTGTGATCTTTGTAAAATTTTAACGAAAAAATAATTTATGTAAATTTATTAGCGCACGTGTTATATGTAAATTTTAGTTGTTTTTTTTGCAGCGAATTTGTAAGGCAAACCACACGTCATATAATATACATTTATATCAACATGACGTCATTTTTGCCGAAACAAAAACAACGATTTTTCGCCATACCCTTCATGTTGTTTTAATACGATGACGAATTTTATCTCGTTTTATGTAAATAAATAGGTAAATAAGTAGGTACTAGGTTTCAGTACCTTACTACAGAAAACATTACTTGGTGAAAATCCATATTTCATTTTCCCATTTCTTTTAAAGATCAAATCTGAGCTATCACTATCAAAAACACATTAACTCATCAATCCATAAAATGCCAAACCTGATAATAATGAAGAGAAAGGAGAAAGCTGCGATTCTCATGATAAGCGTTATAAATGATTGTAGTAATCCTTTCTTCTGCTTGTATTCGCCAATCATGTTTCTACTCGCTTCGAACATATCTTTGGCAGCTTTTTTCTGAAATCAGAATTCTACAGTTTGGTGTTTCGATATTTCTCCGAAGAGTATCCAGATTTAATTAATAAATACTTATTCCGAAATTTTAGACCGAATAGCCGGATATGTAAATATTTGATTATGAGGTAAAAACCACAATTTCTCAACTCACCGTATCCTCCGATACTTCGGGTACTGTGTAATGAAACTTCACCTCTTTCAGATCAACCTTCACCTTCTCTTTGCTATCTCTGAAATAAGTATACGTTCTTCCGAGATCAGGACTCACCGCTTTTTTCGTATTACACGGATGCGTACCTCCAAAAACTACGCATTTTGTGAATATACTAAATCCCATATCTACGAATTTCGAAAACTTACGAGATTTTAAATTGCACAAATCATCGGCTCCGAGTGTCTTGCAACCTAAGCGAACCAAGCTGGGCATTTGATTGTAACATTTCGATTGCACCTCTTCCATCATTTTTCGACATTTCGAGGTCGCAGTGCTAAGTACATCTGGAAAATGAGATTAATATCTTCAGTATTGTTTCCTACAAAATAGTAGAGTCTTAAATGCACAAAAAAAAGGTCTGCTTGATCGGAATGTTAAAAACAAACTTATAGTTGATTCTTGTTCTATACACTAAAATTAAGATTTTAAGCAACGTTACCCATTTTTCATCCCCCTATTCTCCGAGAATCCCCCACCCAATATTTTATACGCGTATACCGCCTCACCTGTTGATTTTAGAGAAGAAAACGTTTCATCAAAATTGGTCCCTGATGTCTCCTCTACACTTTTTGTTATTACAAAAATTCCATTTGGAGCAATCCCTTCTCCTCAAATTTGAGAAAACCTTCGAGAAAAGGGGAAATCTGATTTTCTCACATGTCTTGGGGTTTGAGGAGCAAGAGACGCTCTGAGGAGGGATATTGTAACAGCTAAAAGTGTAGAAAAATAAATAAGAAACAACTTCGTTAGAAAATTTTCTTGTAAAAACGACGTTTCAAATGCAATATGGAGGTAGGGGTGGGACCTATAAGATGGAGAGAGTGCGAGAAAATTTTTTGAGCTTCAGTTTAATTGAAAGAAAAATTTATTGTAAATCCTTAGTGATTACAAATTTTGGTACATCATTGATATTTCTCGTAAAAATGTGAGAAAATCTGATTTCCCCGTTTTTCGAACAACGTTTTCTCAAATTTGAGGAGAAAGGATTGCTCCAAATGGAATTTTTGTAATAACAAAAAGTGTAGAGGAGACATCAGGGAACAATTTTGATGCAACGTTTTCTTCTCTAAAATCGATAGGTGAGGCAGTATACACGTTTAAAATATGGATGTGGATCCTCGGGAAATGGGGGGGGGAGGCTGAAAAATGGAAAATCTTCGTTTTAGTGCATAGAACAACAATCAACCATAAAATTGCTTTCAACATTCCGATCGAGCGGATATGAATTTAATATCCTACTAAAATGTAACCTCGAAGGAAAAAATACGCTTTATTCAATTCTCTGCAATTTTTGTTAAAAAATTTCCATCTCAGGTCAACCTCTAATCCACAAATTCATGAATTTCCTCAAATTATACAACATTACAATAAAAATATCTAGATGGCGGAAAAGTTGCATAGACTTATGCCTAATCTAACGAATTCATTCAATATTTACGGCGTTTGGTTATGCAAATTAATTAACGTCTATAAATTCTGCGATCTACGACGTAGGAAGGGGAACCATTGAAAGGTAGTTCTACTTGAATACGAATGGAAGGGGAGGGGAAGAAAATCATGAAATTTCTTTACTTTGACATCGGTAATGTAACTTCCTCATGTAACTTTTCTCCACAACGATACTGGAATTATCGCCAGGCTGAACTCTGTACGCCGCGTCTAGCTCGTCAGATACTCGTGTTTGGTTCTGAAAGCAAATCAAATCAACGTCAAATAGTATCTTCGAAAAGTAAAAAAAATCCAAATTGAACGAAATCGAAAACTCGTCGGTATAATTTGATCAAATCTGTTACGATTTTTTTAAAAATCGTCTTCGCGATGATATAATCCAAATTATTCTTTTTTCGTCGCATTTCGATTGTATTTTCAAACTTATCAAAAACTTTTAATCGCTGGAGAACACAAAATGATAAAAATTGTAAAATCGTAAAATTTAATCTTGTATTTCGGTACTTGAAAAATTTCAGCTTTTATTCGAGCGAAACATTTTAAAGTTGTCCTTTGAGCTGTACCGTTTGTAATTCCCAAAAGCATTGTTAAGATTACAAAAACGCGAAAATTCACAAATATCGCGAGAAACTTATATTTCTCAGAATTATTGACCAAGCGAAGTAAATTGTGTAAATGTTATGAATAAAGAACATCTCGTTATTTTTAACAAATCGTTATTTCATTTTATAATTATCTTCGCGAGGTTTTTTTTTTCATTTGAACAGATTTAGCTTTTAACGAGGATATCTTGTTTTTTGGATTTTAAAGTCGAACGATTGTGAAAAATTGCTCATAGTGGCTGGCAAAATGTTCGTTCCAATAAACGTTAAGCGTTTCCGTATTGTGCGTTCGTAAATCCGTATTAAAAAGTACTTGGAGATTTGTTTTTTCTCTTCGTTCTGTGTTGCAAGTTTTATAATTTGGAGTTATAGCTCCGTTACACTTAAATCTGCTACGTCAATGGAGAATATTTTTGTAAAAGTTTATGGTTCAATGAACGTTGAAAACAATGTCGCCGGAAAAGTTGAGCTGATTTATTGTAACGTAGATTTGCATTTATAGCGATTCGATATTTACCCATTAGTTAATGGCAATTAGAAATTTTTCATTAATTTTCATACGTATTTTGAAATCGTGCCAATATCCTGTGTAAAGCGGAAAAAAAGATTTAATTGTTGAAAAAACTAATGTCAATTTTGATTATTAATTATATTTTTTTACGTTTTAATTTCATTTTTGATATGAATATCTTTTAATTTCGGTTTTTGATACCATTTTGAGTACCAAATGACACGTGTAAATTTTTTTGAATTTTTGTCTTAAAGGGGCGAGGTGAAAAATTACAAAAACAAATAATTCGATTTTTTTGACCCGAAAAAAATTGCAAAATAATGTAAAAATTATTTAGAACAAAAAACATTCTATGATTTATAATCCAAAAATCGATACATTTTGAGAAAAAAATTATTCAAATAATGGTTCAAGCGCGAGCGCGATCATTGATATTTCCCACCGTGCAGTAGCGCGTCGTTCGTCGTTGCGAGCGTCCTCAGGCGCATTACTACGCGAAACAATGCTGTCGTTTTTTACGAGTCAGTAGTTCACCTGAGATGAAAAATGTTGAAATAAAAGTTGTAGGGGATTGAAAAAAGCATATTTTTTAATTCGATTTTTTTTTGTATCTCCTCAAGTTTTTGAGATATCAGAGAAATCCTCGTTTTGAGGACTAATCCTCCATATAAAAAAATGTATTCGTTCTGTACCATAAGAAATCAGATTGCGTACAAGTCCGCAACACAATGTGACATCTTTATGTCACTTCACGAGATTTTTATTTTATTCGATACTTTTCCACGAAGGTTGTAACTTTAGACAATTTTTTCCCGTATCTCCACCACGTTCTTAATTTCATTTACATCATGAAGGTCATTGACCTGGGAAATTTTTGATGCCAATTTGAAAAACGTACTTTTTCTGATACAATTATTCTCTAAAATAATTACGCATCGAAACTGCATCCTTCTTGATTGAACTTTAACCAATATAAATCCCTATTATGATCCCTTATTGGCGAAATTTCAACTACAAATAGAGCGTAAGGTAATTCGAACGAGGAAAGACCTCCGCGATAACACTTAGATACCCCTGAATAAATATTTTCTCAAACAATATTCCCTGAAAGTTTACAAAATCACAACCACAATGACCTACATAGTTGATTTTTCGTTAAAAAAAATAATAAAATTCAAAACAAGAAAAAGAAATCACGTTATTAAAACGAAGACTCGCGAGAGTGATATTACATCGTGTAAAAAACAATGTAAATAAAAATGCTAAACATCGCTAGTTTATCGAACCATAGGTAACGATAAAATTAACCAAATTCGTGCTCTCGCATTCGAGCTTTTTATTCCGATGTAATTTACTCGAATATTTATTTTGAATAATTCAAAACAAACGCGAAAACTTATTTATTTGAGGTTCACGAAGACATTTGACGGTGTGTTTTAGAAAAAAAGAGGGAAAAACGCGACCTCGGTACCTTTTATATGACAACGGCATCGTCATAACTCTTCCAGTTAATCGCCGAGTTGACATTTTGAAAGAGTAACCTTTTCGAGCAGACTGTACTGATTTAGAACCCAAACACAGCGTACAACGAACTATGTCTCATCAGTATGTTTGTCATTGTACGAAAATGACGTCGAATTTCCTATAATCTGCCTTGTTATGGCTGCGACGAAAAGAATTTTATATTTCTTTTTATTTTCTTGTTATATCAACGGTTTATTGGGGTTTGTTTTTATCATTTTGGGTCATTCCGGATGAAGTGCGGAGTTGAACGATGAGGTCGATTTTAAATTTTACCAAATCATGGCCAAGCCGTCGAACGGGTATTTTTGAATATTTTGAAAATTTCAATGTCCTCATTCTTCAGTTCATTTTTCTCGAAAAATACCTAAATTATGAAAAATATCTAAGAGCTCTTACAAAAATCTCTCATTTTACGACCCAAACGAATCGAAGTATTAAATAAACGAAAAAGAATCCCCGATATAAAAACTTTTTCCAATTAAAATGCTTCCATAGGTGTATAAACGAATAAAATGTAGGGAAAAAGAAAACAGAGACATTTGGCAAAACCTTTCATTTCAATTACCAAAAAAGAAACCAAGAGGGCTCGATAATTTGAAAAGTTTCATTTTCGAAAATTTCGCAAAATTGCACCGAACGTAAAAAAAGCGCTTAGCGGGGTTTTATCGATTTGTTGATTAAATTTTTATCCTTTGCTTCTGGTCATTGTATAGTGGAAATGGTAAATACCTTGAAATACAGATTGAAGGGTGATATTTCATTTGAAAAATTACTCGAATCTGGGTTCTTTTCGAATCGTTATCTTTGCGGTTAAATTTTACGAAAAAGATATTTTTAAAATTCCTCGATGGAGAAGTCGACGTTGAATTAATCGTAATTATCGTCGGGATTCGTTATTCACGAGGTTGTTAATATTCAAAAGATGGGATGAAAGTGGTATCGCGAATAACTCGAGTTATTTGATAACGAAACTAATTTCGAGTAATTTTTTCCGCTGCGAAAATAATTTCGAAGTAACAGCTGCAACCTGTTTACGAACAAATGTTGATAAAGTTGTCTTCGAACAATCCGCCGTTAATTAGTTCGCGAATACGAAGTTTTCCATACGATTCGTTAATAACGCTCGTCGCTGATTTACTAATTCATCGGGAATTTGGAAAAGTACCCTAAATAACGAATCGATCATATTTTTAGTTTTCGCTGCGACGACGCTATTAATCATTTGTCAACCCGTCTCTCTAATTTATTAACTACGAATAACTCCGCGAAAGTCTCGCGTTACTGGATAAGATTACCGGTGGAATTTTATTGTTTTAACGTATTACGTTTTTAAAGCGGAAACTGCTCTTTGGCATCGAAATGGTTCTTTTTTTTATCCGCTTCAATGAGTATGTTAGCTTTTGCGTGCGCAATAAACGACCCTCGAGGTTAATAAATTTGGCTGTTTTCCAGCAAAACGAGCCTTAAGATTCAAAACGTGCGTTTTCCATGGTGTCAATTCGATGTAGGCAGTTAGGCACTCAACACGGGTCGCGAATTTTACTATTTTCACAACGTACTTGGAATTTTTTGCGTAGATGCAAAAAACCAGAGATAAATTTGAAATATTTCCAAAAATAAAATTTTTAATCAACGCTTGAAAAGTAAGTACGCGGTGATTCATTTAAATGGTCGAAATTATACAAAAGCCGACGACCTTTTGTAGCGCTTTTGCAAAACACCCTCGTTAGAGTTGAACATTCATTTAAAATCTATTTGGGTCATTTCGTGTCAAATGAACACCGAGTTAGATGATAGGGTCGTCAATTTTTTTACATTTTGTAGATAAATTGAGGTCATTAAACGATGAAGAATGACGCAATGTTTTTTTTAATTCGGAAATGGCGATTTGAAATTTCCCAAGATGGCGGAAATTTGAAAATTTCCAGTATAGTTAATACTAGTTATTTTTGAACGAACGACTTCAACTGTTTTAATTTTTGTTCAAGGGAAGAGGGAACATTTAGGATTTTTGTGCCATTTTACCTCACAAAAATCCGTTTTCATAATATATCTCTGGGATGGGGGAGTGATAATTAATTTGAATAAGGTGATTATTTATTTTTGTCCGACTTTACTCCATCGAAAGCGATATACAAAGTTCGAAAATGGATTTTCTTGGGGTAAGATCAGGCAAAAAAAACGGAAGAGGGGGATTCCAATAGTTCAAAGTATTCGTTCAGTAACAAAAAGCATCAGCTTGCGTACAAGTCTGCAACACAAGGTGACATTTTCATGTGACTTCGCGACAATGATGTTCATCAGAACTCAGAAGGCGTCATTTGACGTCACATGGCACTCGTAGCCATGACACGTCATCACAACAATGACTTGTCATCATATCATGTCAGTTGACATGTTATCATGACATGAAAATAGGAAGATTATCACTTATGAGCATGACAAGTCGTCATGACGACGGCTTGTGTCATCGTATATGTCACTCATGATCATGTTATGTCACCATAACAATAACATGTTATCTATGACGTGTTATGATGACATGGAAATAGTAGGATTATCACTCATGAGCATGACACCTCGCCATGAAGACGGCTTGTGTCATCGTATATGTCGCTCATTGTCATGTTATGTCACCATAACAATAACATGTTACTAATGACGTTATTATGACATGAAGACAGTAAGATTATCACTCATGAGCATGACACGTTGCCATGACGACGGCTTGTGTCATCGTATATGTCACTCATGATCATGTTATGTCACCATAACAATAACCTGTTACCTATGACATGTTATCATGACATGAAAATAGTAATATCATCACTACTGAGCATGACACGTCGCCATGGCAACGGCGTGACACTTTTTTGGAACACTTTTTCGAGACGATTTTCGATTTTGTGTGCCATAGCCAAAATATGAAAATGTTAAAAATATATTTATAAGTCACGAATAAAATTATAATAATTTTTTCTTCCATTCTACCCCACGATAATCCATTTTCGAACACCGCTTTCGGTGACGTAACTGCATTTTCAAATTATTTACAACTCAAAGAGAACGATTTGATTCAAAAATCACATCGAGATGAACGAAACCAATCAAAAGAATAATTCGTTCAAACACGTTCGAACAGGCTGTCCAATGTCAAAGTTGATAATTCATCGTAGAAATGTACTCAAAACGTAATATACTTTTATTGGCGATATAAAGATGAAGATTTTTATTGTTTGTTTATAGAAATAATATTTTAACGTTTGTCGATAATATGTCTCGTTGGTAGTAAAATTTCAAACTCGAGACAAAACTTGATGGTATTTTTCAAATTGCGTTATTCTTATACGACCATTAAATACTTCAATCTGTGGAAATAACTTCAACGCACGTAACGAATTTTTTAATTAAAATGAAATTTATTTTCCACATCATTCGACGGGAAAAGCATATCTCTGTCTTTATTAGAACTAGATCTAAGGATCCTTTACAACATCATGATTTCTCTACAAATATGCAAAAAAACTTAGCTCGCAGGTATAATTAACGAAACCCATAAAAAAATGCCTTTATTTACACATCCTTTTATTCGGTTCGAGAATCCCTTCCTGTTGGGAAACTTCACTCGCCACAAATTTAAATTATGTATGCGATATAAATTATTTATATGCGTTTTCGCGACCTCGTTTAGTATCGCACTTCATATGGCCTAAGTTCATCGTACTTCCAACTCGCATCGATTTTTCACCCAGAAAATGATTTTCCGTCGTAAAATTGCGGATGAGAATCTACATCCGATGAAATATGAAGTCGATTTGTTTTATTGTTTCGTATTTTTTCACGTTTTAGGCGGCTTTTTTCCAAAGATTTCGCGGAAATGAGAATTATACTCGCGGGAAAATATTACAGTTGTTAGTTTTAATTTCCGCTTTAAAAGCGTTCGATATTGGAAAGCGGGTTTTCAAGTTTAGTGACCTGATGGAATTGATACCTATTTTTAATCCCCTCGTAATAACATTACGGATTGAATTGTAATAGGATCTGTGATCTGCAGGGAGGGGAGGGATTTCGGTGATAATCTCCTCGAGCGGGGTTTTATTTTTAGATGACATCGATGAAAAAAATACATAGGTGTTGTGAGATGAGGAGGGTGCAGATTTTACATATTCTTGCTGATTCAGCAAGGTACTTCTTTTTAATAAAGGAGTCTTGGTGGGGGTAATAAGGTGAAATTTAGGAAAATAAAGTCTTCATGTCTGAGCTGTGGCACGTAAAATCAAAAATCGACGCAAAATCGAGCGTCACAAGAAAGCATTACATGAAAGCGTCATGAAATCACGCTATGAAACACGCCATTGTCATGGTCACGAGTGTCATGTGATCATGTCATGGTGGCATGTAATGATGACATTTTATGATCATGTCATAAGGATATGGCATGGTTATTTCATGATGACATGTAATCATGACATTCGTGGTCGTGTCATGATCATTTAATGGTGACATATCATAATCAGTTCATTGTAACGTGTCATGATCCTGTCGTGACGGCATGTTATGATGAGATGATAACGCATCATGATGGCATGCCATGATAACACGTCATGATAATTTCATGGTGACATGTCATGATCATATCATGTCACTGTCATGATGACAGATATGGTACATGTTTCGATCCAGAGCTTATCACCTCTCTCTTCACCAAATAGAATTGTTGGTACCGTGAAAAATTTAACAAAATTTTAAAGGAATTTCTCTGAACTATTTTCAATAAAAATTTCCAATTTAAAGAAGGATCTTTTAGAGAAGGGGGGAGGATTTCTGTTTTTATAATTTTTGTACGTTTATTCGCGTATAATTGACTGCAAAATAATTAAAAATTCGACCAAAAAAATCACCAAAAAATTATCATCCTTTGCCCCTCCTTCCTTCAGAACCACCACAAATGCGATTTTCTCTTACAAGGAATTTTTTGTGGATTTCACAGGCGAACCTAAAGTGAAAATAAGTAATATCAAGGTTACAGAAAATAGAAGAAACTTTTTTTACATTTTAAAAATTTTCAAGACTAAAAAAAATATTTTTTTCTTATTTTTACCGAAATATTTTTTATAAAAGCGAATTAAAATTGTCATGAAAACATTCCAGGGAATTAAGAGAGGCAAACTTTTGCATGTAAATTTTTCTTCTATTTTTTCAAAAATAAATAAATTCTCAAGGATTTAATCTTTAAAAAATGAACAAACTAAGGAATTGTTTGGACACCGGCTTACCACAACTTAAAAATTCTTACCGTTTTGTCGTCTATATAATCGTTCTGTTCTTTCAAACTAGTGAGATCTTCGTCATCGAGCAATTCTTTCTTAACAACGTTGTGAGCATCATCTAAAGTTTTCACCAATTCTTTAGTTTCGTCTCCAGGATCCGCCTGACAACAGAAAAATTCGCTCATTGAAATAAGCCAATGTACGCGATTAACGTTCATGTTGGAAAGTTCGCCGAAAGAAGTCGAAATTAAAGACTTCGCTAATTTATTCCACTGGATGACAACACGAGTTAAAAGCTTTTCGAAAGTTTTTATACTCGGATTCCAAAAAATTTAAACCTTTTAGCTGGACGCATTTATCTCTCGTACAATGATACCGTGGAATTAATTCAACCGATGTGGAAGACCGGATGAGGGAAATGCGACGGGAGTTGGTTTTTACCAAGATACGAAATTACTCGTTTCCTATCATATTTGATTTATAGAAACTTTCGCGTGCGGCGATTATTGAACCCGCGACTGTTTCGTGGATAATAATTCAATCTCTGCGCGTCGAATTAGTACTCGAGTTATGGAAAGTTTTCATTTCAAAATGGAAAATGAAAAATCATCTTGAAGAGTCGTGTTTTTCAAAGGTATTTCCTCAATTTACTTTTCAGCGATAATTCCCAAACATAAGAGCAATTTAAATTTAAATAAGGGGGTGAAAAAATCACAAAAAATAGGATTCGCTATCATACATCAAAACCTGATAATGAGACTATGCGTGGGATAATTCAGTCACGCTCGTTGAATTATCGTCTCGCTAAAGGGAGAAAACTCCGATAAAGTAAATTCCCATCTCGTATCTGGAAAAAGAAAAAGAAAAGCGAAACACGTGATGTTAAGTAAATTCTCATTTAAATTCTGAAACTTTCTGCTCAAATTTACTCGACGAACGAAAAACCACCGAGTTGGGAAACCAAATTCAAGCATAAGGATTTTTCATTCGTAAGTTCACTATCCAATTATATTGGTACATTGAATATCACAGGCTGGTGTAGGTATAAGTTATGTGAGTTCACATGAGTTGTGGTAGATTCATAATGAATTTAAGTATTCCCAATTCCCAATTGTTTTTGTTATCTATTCGGCTTATGCTTATGTGTTGACCTTTAAAAATTATCTTGATTTTCGTACAAATCTAATTTTTACTCTGAGCCGGCCAATTTACTGTTACTTTCGTAGAGAAATATCGAAAGAAACAACTCACCTATAGCTTCAACCTACCTAGCCTCAAATGACCTTGAGGTTGTTAAATTGTGGAGGGAGGGGATGCTGAAATTTGGTATATACTGAAAATTCGATATTCTTTAAAACATATCTCACTTAGACTTATAAAACAACCTCTTGAAGTGACCGGCTCGGATTTGAACGGGAGCTGGATTTTTGGAAGGAGCATGTCAAGAAACCCCTAAAACCAAAATTTCAGCAGACCAAATTGAATTTTCGATTTTTCGCGAATTTTGGAAAATTGAAAATTACAAAATCTATTAAGAATAGGAAATTAGTAACCTGGAAAAATAATTTTAAATCGTAACAAAAATATTTTCCTCTTAATTTGGACCCATTGAATTTGAAAATCGCATTATTGAGCCGTTCTGGAGTCTCCAGCACGATTTTCATTTTTCTCCAGAAATTTCCAGATGCTCCAGAAGGCGTCCATATGAGATTGGTCAGCTAAAAATTTGGTTTTTTCTTATTCACCATCTACCCAATCGATTTAGGCACATTTCCATAAAATTTCAACCGGTCACCCCGACTGGATTTTTCTGGACTAATTTTTCTATGATAAAATATGTAATTAAGTACATATTACGAATTTTTAAAAAATCTCGTTTTTTCGTTTATTCAAGTACACGTTGATGGTGAACGGATTTTTTTTAAATTCGTAATATTTAATCACACCCACGTTTTTAGCTGCCTAATCTCACATGGACGCTTTCTGGAGCTTTTTGAAATTTCTGGAGAAAAAGTGAAATCGCGCTGGAGGCTCCAGAACGGCTCGGCAATGCGATTTTTGAATTTAGCAGGTCCAAATTAGGGGGAAAATAATTTTGGTGCGATTATTTACTTTTTTTTTTAATTTCCTATTATCAACGGAAATTTTGTAGTTTTTAATTTTCAAAAATTCGCTAAAAATCGAAAAGTCAACTTGGGCGGCTGAAATTTTGATTTTGTTTGTTTTTTCACCAAAAATTCAATTCTCGTTCAAATTTGAGCCGATCACCTCAAGAGGTTCTCTTGTTAAAGACAATAGTCCTGTATACAGGCCTCCTTTTTTTGTATATTTTGGCCTTCGAAACCAGTAGCAAAAACCTCTTTTATCAAACAAGTAGTCCAGTTCAAAATTGAACCCTACAAAATTTTCAACAAAATTTGTGCAAAGAAAATTAATGTCACCAATCACCATCTTACATTTTGAGTTACATGCAATCGAATAAAACACTTTTTTGTGAATTAGACGCCGCAATAAAAAATGCCTCATTCTTCTATTCTTCAATTATCATTATTTTTTTTCATAAATTATTAAATTTTTCGCAATTTTTTTGCCATGTTGCTTAATGTAAAAAGAAAAAAAAATTAACTAATAATTTTCATGTTGAACAAAAAATAACGCTATCTCGAAAATTTAACGTTTTATTTCGTTTTCGTTATTCTAAAACATTACGTTACGTTATCGTTATCGTTTTTTGCCCCATTCACGCTAAAATTAAAAGAAAAAAAATTCAAAAAGGTCTTACCTGCGAAGCTCAACTAATTATATAGCATTGTTGTGAAAATAGCAATATTCTAATGAACCTTGTAATGAAAAGAAAAACAACTAAGCCGTTTTGTTCTAAGAAGAGAACAATGTGTACCTTAATTTTCAAGAACTCTTCTCAAATTTTTGACATTTGAGTAATTTTTTTACACCGAAATTAAACCTAACCTAACCTCTCATTGAGGAGGTACCAAACCAATCAACACCAAATAAATTAAAAATGATCTTACATGTACACTTTGTTTACTCCAGGAATTAGAGGCCCAAAAGTCTACTTTTATCAAAGGGCTACATCATACAACGTTGCCAATATTAAATTATATCTGAGCTTCGCAGACAATACCCCAAAGGCCAAAAAATTAATATCTCCCTTCAGGCGTTCCAGAACAATAAACCTATTATAATAAATAATAAATTAATTCGCCCTTTACAACGTTTCGCTTCCTGAAAGTGACTACCGAGAAAATCTATTACAATAAAAATCAACTTCTCCGTCCGAACTTTATCCTTTTGTATTAAATGCCTAAAGGACTAACAAACTTTGTCACCAAGTTATTTAAAAATTAACACGTTGACCTACTTGGAGAAAAGTACAAATTACTCGAAAGATCACGGCCACATTTGTATTCGAGTATTCGCCGACGTGACATCGTAATAAAACTTATGACAAGTTGACGCAGCTTTATATCGAATAATTTCAAGTTTTAAATAGAAAATCGTCGAGAATACGGGGACGTTGTTTATGACGGTAAATTTATCATAAAACTTAAGATAGAAGATTTTGATTACTTGGAGTATTTTTGTATTTTCCCATATTTTCAACTGTGGTTACGTCATGTGGAAACAATAAATTGAAAGTAAGCGAATCGCTAAATGAAAAAGGCAACGTTGAAAAAACCTCGAATCTTTTGACCAACGTATCGGTTTAGTTTTATTACCTAAATTTCAAACGACACGCAGCATGCGAAGGAGGGTTAAATTAATGGCGTTTATACTCACTCGCATTTTTACTAAAGCTTCTCCAAACGGTACGAACATCATTTCGAATTTGTTTTTCGTTAATGTAAACATCTTCAGCAATTGGCATATAATCACACGAAGGGCTTCTTGTAAATTCGTCGTTATATTGGAAATAGGTCCAGCGGTCAAGTGCACCAATATAAGAGCCATGATTATATTACGTCCTGTTGTGGTGCCAAATCTCAACGGTACCAGAAATGATATACATCTGATCTATCAAACAGGAGTTGTTCATTTTCATGAGATAAAACCTCATGTTGAATTTTTCAATAAATTCAAAACAAACGAGAAAAACTACCTGAGAAGATAGAACATTACCAAAAGCCAAAAATGAAGTAACACCTAAGGCAATCATATAAGTAGCCCGATCATCCAACAATAAATCGATCAATATGCAGAGATAAAACACTGCAAAAAAATCTCCGTTATGACAGATCATCTCCCTTCATTAAATTTCTCTACACAGAATATGATACTATTTCCAAAGTAAACTCACTTAGACCTAAAAATAACCCAAACGAAAATTGTACGGCTGCTCTTAAAATTGCTCCTTTATCGCCTCGAATTACAAAAGCTTCGTATAACGGCGGAACGCTCACTAATAATAATACGACGGCTAAAAAAATTAATTTTTTAAGTACCCAGCGACCTTCGTGTATACTGATAACATAAACCGTGTTACCTTCGCGGAAACGTCTGCATAATCTCAACAGCCATGTTGTTTGGTATTCCCTGAACTCTACGGGGTCGTCGGAGAGAGTTAATTTCCTCCAAATTCTATCCTTTAAACTTGAACTTGACATTTTATCTTGTTTACATTATTACGATTAAAATTCGCGAATCGTGTTGCGAAACGTTGCGTTTTGTCGTGTTTTTTGCGCAGTGCAGCCAATTATTTTTATTTTTATGGTGCTCTTGAGATGTTCGAAAGGCGAGATGTGAAAAGACAAAAAGAGGTCGTTGAGATAGGTTGTGACGGAAAAATCCTTCGGTTGATTTGTTGGCGTTGGCGTTTATTGATGTTTATCGGTTTCTTTTAATATGGTGGATTTTTATTTCAAATTGTAACTCAACCAAAAAAAAAAACAAAAAAAATTTTTGAGAATATTTATTTTGTGAGGTTTTTGTGGGGCTTGGGATGACCTGAGAGAAAAATTTTTGAAACAAAAGTTGCTGAAAATTGAATAATAAATATTTTTTGTTTAAACAATTTTTTTGTATCGTCTGAAATTTTGCAATAATTTCACTGTATTTGTCACTATCGCAAACAAAATTTTTCACTGGGGCGTTTTTGAGAAGCTTGGGGTGATTTCAGACGAAAATTTCTGAAACAAAAGTCGTTGAAAATTGAATAAAAAATATTTTTTGTTTAAACAATTTTCTTGTATCTTCTGAAATTTTGTAATGATTTCACTGAAACAAAATTCCTCACTAGGGCGTCTTTGAGAAACTTGGGAAGATTTGAGACGAAAATTTTTGAACAAAAGTTGTTAAAAATTGAATAAAAAATATTTTTAGTTTAAACAATTTTTTTGTATTTTCTGAAATTTTGCAATAATTTCACTGTATTTGTCAATATCGCAATCAAAATTTTTCACAAAGGCGTTTTTGAGAAGCTTGAGGCAATTTGTGACGAAAATTTTTGAAACGAAAGTTGTTAAAAATTGAACAAATCAGCATAAAAAAATAAAAAAAATAAAGAAAAAAATTTTTCATTTTAATATTCAACAACATTTGTTCTAAATTTTTTTTATCAAGTCGCCCTAAATTTCTCAGAAATGCCTCAAAGTATGTTTATAAGAGTATTTTATTTATGATACTAAAAATATTGTGAAATTATGGAGAAATTTGAGTAGATTTAGAAAAATTGTTCGAACAAAAAATTCTCATTCAATATCCAACTACTTCTGTCTCAAAGTTTTTTCTATAAAGTCGCCCCAAGTTCTCAAAGACGCCCCGACTGAGAATATTTAATTTGCAAAACTGACAATACTGTAGTGTAATTATGAAAAAATTTTAATACAAAAAATTGTTTAAACAAAAAATGTTTCTCATTCAATTTTTGAAAACTTTTGTTTCAAAATTTTATCTCTCAAGTTGCTCCCAGCTTCGCAAAAACGCCCCAGTGAAGAAATTTTGTTTGCGATAGTGACCATTGCATTGAAATTATCGCAAAATTTTAGGAAATATAAAAAATTGTTCAAATAAAAAATGTTTTTTATTTAATTCTTAACAAATTTTGTTTCAAAAATTTTCAAAAAACGCCCCAATAAAAATACTTTGTGTATTTTGGCGGTTCAATTTTTTTTTATACGTTATTTTAAGTTTGAAACCAAAAATTTGACATAAATCCGTCATCTTGAAAAAAGCTCTACGAATGTTTAATTGTTTAGGCGATTTAAAAAAATATTTGTTTCGGAGATCAATTAAATTCACTGATTATTCAACAATTTACGAGTGACCATAGTCCATTAAAATATATCATAACTTCATATTTTTACAATAATTGCGTTTCAATAAGCCTAAAAAATTTAATATGCACCATCATTAAAAAAAAACTCACAAATGTCCTCCACTTATCTAATCACGTATTTGACGATCACTCGGGCGAAATTTTCAAAGGGGCTTTTAACCAACCAAAGGAAAATATGAACACGGAGAAATTTCACTAATGAGTTTCATAACGATTTGGTATAATTCCGTTGGTGGAATTCGTTTTAATTAAAATTTTATCATTTTTTCATTTAATTGCGCCGTCGTTATTTGTTCACGTTGAACGTTTCAGACGAACGAGATCGGAATGGTTTTCAAGTAAGCTCGAGAGGGTTATTTTTATACGTCAAAATTTCAACATTTATCGTTCCAGGTAACCGCTGAAAAAATTTAATCGATTTCGTCTGAGATAGGTTTTCAATTCGACGTTACAACGAAGGTTATCGTTACGAGGTGAAAAGCGATTAAAAATTGTCAATGTTTTTGCGAAGGTTATATTGAATTTTTGACAAATTCTTCCCATTGAAGGGCATTCGATGTAGTTGACATTTTTTTTGGTATAATTTTGAAAAAGGTTTATGCTGGGATTGGAAAAGATGTCAATTAAATTTATCGCGAAACTGAATAATATTATTTACTTTTCACAAGAATTTCTCCTTAACACATTGAACCTTTTTAGTGACCAATTCGACGTGTAAATTGTTTCTTATTGTAAATACGAGTATAACCTCGTAATGTTCACAAAGCAACTTCGTCGAATTTCCATTTTAACAGCTTTACCCAATACAATGAACCTCTTCTGTATCAGGAACAACCTGCTCGAAGTCGAGTTGAAATGTAAAACGTTATTAGAAAATTAAATTTCTCAGTTTACAACGTGCGGCCGGAGAGTTATCCTTTGGAAAGCCTACGTGTCCGGATTAAAAGTCAATTTACGTTTCGTTGTTTTAATTACCAACGAAAGATAAGACGTGAAAATTACCAACTTTATAAACGAGAAAAGCATGCTAAGCGTTTGACATTTATCTAGGCCATGTCTTTCTTTTTCCTTGTTACGTTTTCTTAATTTATTTCATTCTGAATTTTACACTTTTTAGCATTGATAAAGAAAATTGTGGCAAAAGTTTCCATAAATGATGTATCCATAGAACAATAAAAAATCTTGCGTGGGCGAAATATTCTCCGACACGAATATGGTATTTTGAAAACGCCAGTCCAATTTGTATAACGTAGTTTTTTTCATCGTTTCGACAATTTTATAACCATTTTAAAGCGTTTTTACTCCGTCAAGAATTCCCTTCGAGTTTAAAAACTCCTCGTAAAGGTGAAAGTAAAAAGCGTTTGTTTTGCATGTAGGTGATACCAGCATATGTCGAGTATATGCTTAGAAAGCTTCGCAAACTTTTCAACCTTTTGAAATTTAATGTGAAATTTTTCAAAGTTTTATTCGCGTCGATGGCTTTTTCAAAGGGTTGTTTACTTAACCGAGAAATTTTCCGAGTTGAAGTGATTACGTTGTATTGCCAAGTGGAATTATACAAATCAACTTCGCAAATAGGAGGTGCTTTGTGTCATGTAAATTCGGCCTAATTTTTTTTTTGTAAATGAAGCTCGTTAAAAAGCAAAGTGCTATTTATAGTGTATGAAAATAATTATCCATGAATTTAGCCTCGAGTCGAAGTTTCAATTAAAAGTTACAACATTAAATTACTCTCGTTGATGAAATTTTCATTAAAAATAATACAAACAAGGACTGAAGAGTAGAACAGGTGAGGGGGAGAGGGTATAAACAGTGCCGTGCAGAGCAAGAAAATCCGGGGCCTCCTTCCCTTCAAGGGCCGGTCATTTTTTCCGAAGGGTCTGTTACTTTTTACAAGAACTTAAAACGCACGCGGGCCTTAAAAAAATCCGGGCTCAAGGAAACCTCCCTTTTCCCCCTTCTAATTGGGCCTGGGTATAAATTAAGAAAAATCATTCACCATTGATCAATCTATATTATAGATAGTCCATCAATGCAGGAAAATATCAGCACGTAAATATCTAAATAACAAGATGAATGTAATTCTATGTTTAAACGATAGATAGCGCTACTAGCAAACGCGTCAATTACGATACGGTTCACATTTTATTGCTGCGCGTGAACATGTCAAGGTCAGTGGAACAGACAACCGAACTAGCGCGTGGGGAGGGGAACTGCAGCGTTGTTCGAGTTCATGTTGGGATGTAATAGTGCTATCTATGAACAGATTTTGTTATCAACTAGTTCTAGCTGTTTTTTTTTTAAGCGTAGGGTGTTGGTTAATCTCGCTTGTCTTTTAATTTTTTAATGAGCGATTTAAATAATTTATTTGTTTAGTTCCTGTCTTAAGATGAACCTGATTTGTTAATGTATACAGGTTCCCGTTGGCTGAATTTTTTTTGCGCGCAGTAATTGTATTTTTTTGTTCCAACTAAATTTTAAATTCATCCTTCGGTTTTTATGAGTATTATTTGACAAATTTTTACTTATGAATTTTCTCCTTCCTTTTCTCCCCTCAGAAAATAGTTTTGCCCCCCCCCCCGAGCATGAGTACAGCTTCAACTCCCCTTGCAAATCAAACATGAATTTTGAAGTAGATATCGATTTCAATAATAATTAAGAAAATCGTGAGATCTTTTGAGATTAAATCTTCTTTTTTTTTTAAAGTTATAAAGAGGTGTAATCAAACGCAAACTTATCAAGAGGGGAAGATAAGCTCAGGGTAATTTTTGGCTCACGTGTCAACTTGTCCATGAAACTTATCAACTAATGGATTACCAAATAATTTTCCACAGAAAATCTGGGCCCGGTATACAGTGCCCTCTTTACCCCTCCCTCTGGACGCCATTGGTCAAAAGTTACTGTTTGACGGACATTTCATAAGACTAGAGTTGTTATAAAGTTTTTGATTTTGTTCGACATCTTTGTTGTTTTTTTTTGGTTCGACATTTTGTGTCGTGGCCGCAACCGGGACTTGATTTTATATGAGGTAATTTCATATTGAACCCCTCATGTAATAGAAACCACAACATCAATCAAAAATTAGTTCAATATGAACAAGTGGGCATAGTCTTGTGGGACTTCGAGTATACGGAAACTTTTGCCTTTATTTGTCAGAGAAATCACATATTCGATGTAGAAACACAATTTTACTAGACTATCAAAATCACCTACATATCTGCCCACACTTGTATCTGATGATGACGTCATGAGTGCAACAACGCATCGTGCCGCACAAATACATAAGTAATATTTGCTCAACTTCAGATATACCTGACGTCAGTGGAATGATTATAGTGACGCGCCCGTTTGTTTACCTTCAAATCGGACGTATCGCGAATGTAAAAACAGAAAATAAAAAAATCCAAGGAGGAAAAGCCCTCGAAGGATACACGACGAAATATACAGATCAAATTCTGGAAATTATAAAACTCCTTGGGTCATTACATCAAACACCGAATATATTTTGCAATTTCTACATTGATTTTATTTCTATAAAATTCATTACCCCTTGTACACCTTCGTTTAAACATTCATAATAAATTTATCTTCTAAAAAGCAAACTAATTTCGTTGTATTTGAAATAACGAGGCAAAAGTTATTCATGGGGGTGATTTCAACAATAGAAAAAATTGTCGAAAATTCCCTCGTTCGATAAAGCAAGGTTCGAAGAAAGCTTTCGAATTTTTAACCGTGTATCTGACAAAAAACAAACTAATTTACATGCATTTTACTCATCAATAATGCAACCACCCGAGTCAAATTCTTCGGAAAAATTTTCCCGATAGGAATTTCCACGTTGATAAAAATTTTATTCGTTTTAGTAAAGCAACATCGTTTTTTTACGAATCTCATACACGTACAATTCAACATTCTATCATCTAAATAAATAATGAAAACCTTGAAATCTTCAAGCAGCTGGTGATACAACGATGAAAAATTCATCGAAGCGATAAGATTTATGAACAACATGCGTATATTTCATAAGACGCAATAAAACGACGTAAATCGCGAAAAATTCACGAAAAAATTGAACAATTTAAGCGGATTTTTTCAATAACAATTTACAAGGAAAATCACGATAAATCCGGCTGATTTCAAGAACTGGTTTAATGTTTTACGACTATTCGCGTAAAATCATTTTCTAACCCAATTCTAATATTCAGCAACTTACCGCTAAAAACCATTTTTGAAACCAGTTCTGTGGTTCAAAACCAGTTAATAATCATCTTCGATGAAAATATTCATAGACAAGTCAAAAAATATCAAGTTTCATTTTTGGCATAACTCATTTTTGCAACCGGTTTCATATTTTACACTCAACCGTTAAAAATCATTTCCGAAACCGGTTCTGCGATTCGAAACTAGTTATAAATAATACCCTCAATAGAGTGGGCCGAAAAAAATCGGGTTTTCCTATAAAAACACCAATCTGTGAATTTTCACTTGGAAAGTCGCTGATAAAAATCTCTTCCAATCGAAAAACCAATACCATAGTCGAATTCAGCATCTCAAAAATCCCCTTATGAATCCCAGCCCCCCTCGATTGGATACCCTTTTTCGAGTTTTATACGCGAAAAACGGCGATTTTTACAAAAAGTATCCTACTTTGAGGGCTCGTAGCTCCACTTGAGAGTGATCTAGGGGGCTAAAAATTCATATGAGATGGTTTCAACTCAAACCCTATCACATACTAAAATTTCAGCCAAATCGAAGACCCCCAATTTTTTTTAGCCCACTCTAACTCCCAAGCACAAGATATGGTATATTAAAAAAAAATCATCGTTTGATTGATTCATTTTTGCAACCGGTTTCATAATTTTCACAATCGCCAGATGACTTTCGAGAAATTTATACTATTTTGGGTACCATTTTCGATAATTTTTCAATTGGTCTACGGTATATTATTTTACGATTAGTACAGTCATTTTAGGTCGAAAATCAACATTAATTCCCCATGAGTAACATGATAGTAAGTAAACCAGGGAAAATGACAAAGTCCAAAAAATCCAAAAAATCCAAAATTAATTCCCCGGAACGGGAAATTCAGGTTATGGGTGTTATATGACATATACTTTAGTATTCCCGAACTTCCCACCGATCGGTTGATATTTTGTCCCCATTTTGAGGGTTTGAAAGTTCTACATCAAGTTTTCAGGTTTTGCCATTTTCCCTGGTTTACTTACTATCATGTTACTCATTGGACGATATCTCGCTGCCGCGTCTACCTACAAAAAATTTGTTGGGATGAAAATTTTCGTTTTTTTATGCTCTACAACTTTTATTTGA
>QBDW01000111.1:0-24714 GCA_003261595.1 Maconellicoccus hirsutus | reverse complement strand
CTGAATAAAAGAAGGGTGGCGCGTCAGAACAGGGATCAGCGCAGGTAGGTGGTTACGGTAGTGGAGGAGGAGGTGGCGGCGGTCACGGCGGTGGACACGGTGGATTAGGAGGAGGACAAGGCGGTGGAGTGGGCGGAGGCCACGGTGGCGGATTTGGAGGTGGATTTGGTGGTGGCCACGGAGGAGGCTTTGGAGGCGGTTTCGGAGGTGGTCACGGAGGTGGTCATGGCGGCGGTTCGGGTGGAGGTCACGGTGGTGGTTCCGGAGGTGGTCATGGCGGTGGTTCGGGAGGTGGTCACGGTGGCGGTTCCGGAGGTGGTCATGGTGGTGGTCACGGAGGAAGCGGGGCAACAGGTGCGGTATCCGGATCCACAGGCGGTAGCGGTTATGGAACGGGTTCAGGAAGCGGTAGCATTTATGGAGGTGGTTCTGCCAACGGAGGCGGTTCTGCAAGTGGAAGTGGTTCTACAAGTGGAGGTGGTTATGGGAGTGGATCTGGAAGTATAGGCGGTGGTGCCAGTGGTAGCGGATCGGGCTCTGGTGGTTTCGGTGGCTCGGGTGGATTTGGAGGTGGTGCTTCTGGATCGGGTGGATTCGGTGGTTCCGGAGGTTTCGGCGGCGGTGGTTCAGGATCGGGTGGATTTGGCGGAAGTGGATCTGGTTCGGGAGGTTTTGGAGGTGGTGGCTCTGGTAATGGTAACCTCGGAGGCGGTGGTTCTGGTGGTTTCGGAGGTAGCGGTTCGGGTGGATTTGGTGGCGGTGGATCAGGCGGATTCGGAGGTGGTGGATCAGGAGGATTCGGGGGTGGAGGATCAGGAGGATTCGGAGGTGGCGGATCAGGTGGTTTTGGAGGTGGCGGCTCTGGTGGATTCGGAGGTGGCGGCTCTGGTGGATTCGGAGGTAGCGGCTCTGGTGGATTTGGAGGCGGCGGATCGGGTGGTTTCGGAGGTAGTGGCTCGGGAGGTTTTGGCGGTGGTGCCTCGGGTTCGGGAGGATTTGGTGGAGGAGCTTCAGGAGGGTTTGGCGGTAACGGAGGCGCCGGTGGCAGTGGATCTTTCGCCGGTAGCGGAAACGGCGGTGGTTTTGGCGGAGGTGGCAGTTACGGATCCGGAGGCGGTGGCGGTGGATTCGGAGGTGGTGGTAATGGCGGATTCCACGGCGGCGGAGGATTCGGCGGTGGTGCCGGAGGAGGTGGTGGATTTGGAGGCGGTGGTGGAGGTGGATTTAGACCTCGACCGATCCATATCGGATTGCAAGGTCATGGAAACGGCGGTGGCGGCGGTAGTGGCCATATTCAAGGTAGGTGCGAGTCTTGTTTGTATTGTATGTGTTCTGCGGATTCTTGAAATTTTTGTGTATCTATCTTACGGATTTTTCCCCTGTTTTTCAGGTAGTTTCGGCTCGCAGCACCAAGGTTCCATTAGTATAAGCGGTGGTGGAAATGGTTTCGGTGGCGGAGGAGCCGCCGTCGGAGCTTCGTCTTATGGTTAATACTCGTGTTCTTTTAATTGCTCATTTATTTGTATTTAAATTAATTTTGTAATATTAAGATCGAAGTTAAAGAAGTGATATTATGGAATTACCGTTAGTTTTTAAGTATTTTATCGCATTCTTAATTACTCGAAATATTTTATTCGAATTTCGAGTGCATTTTGTTACGTGTTGATATCGTATAAGACTGTTTTTTCTTCTCTTTCCGCTAATTATAAAATAAAAATTTGTAAATACGGTATTCGATGTGGTTTGCATTACTTTGGCGGATGCATTTCGGCATGGAGCCTGAAAGCTCTTCCGCCGATATTTCGCGGATACACGAGTTGACGTGTTTTAATCGATGTATCTGCGATGATCGGAGAATATAAAGCGCGCGATTTGCGATTGATTTATTTGGCAAATGCTGCCGCCGTCGTCGACAGACGCGATCGAACGTTTAAACGACTTTGTATTAAATATCTAAATCATTATTCGTCGGGATAGGGGAAAGACAACGGCCGCTCGTCTACGCATCTGGCTTCGGATACGAAGAGATGAAACGAGAAACGCGAAGAGTATGTGGAAGGGCGCGCAGCAGCGAACGACGGGGGAATTCGTCATAGAGAAAAATGTCCGGTACATAATTGGCCCATTAATAAGGAGACGGTGTTAATATGCGCGACAAGTTATGAATGACGAAGCTGCGATTGACGCCGAAGGATGTAGTCGATGGCTCGTGCTCGTTGGGGCTAACGATGCGGAACCCTCTCGGTCAACGCACCACTGCGTGATTTTTTAATCGGCCAAACCAGTTACCCAAATGGTATGCGACAGTTGGCTTTCGACGCTATCACGATGGGCGTTTTGTGTTACGCGATCTTGGTGATTTTCGAATTCGCGTTTTCCGTCGAGCGCTGTTCGGCGGTGTCGTCCGAGTCGACGCCGTTGTACTTACGGAGCGCCTATCCGCTATGGGAGCCGCAAGCGGAGTCGCCTAATTCCGGAGAAAGGCTGTTGCTGACGCCGTATCTGAATCGCGGTAAATTCGAAGAGGCTCGAAAAGTGGCCAAAGTCGGACCGGGGTTGTTCAGCGAAGAGATACCGAGTTATTCGGGGTATTTCACCATCGACAAGGATTTCAATTCGAATTTGTTCTTTTGGTTTTTCCCGTCGCAGGTAATGATGTTTTGTTTGGAGAGCTTGGAAACGTTTTCGTGAGGTTTCGGCGCGATTTGTTGGGGTTTGGTTGAATGGGAATTCGTGGGAATGTTTTTTTGTGGAAATGGGTCACTTTAAGAACGTGTAATTTTTCATTGTTGAGTAGTTTGAATTTGGCGAGGTTATGGTTTTTGGTATTTAGTCTTTTGGTAGCACTGAATTTAGGAAAAAATTTTGCATTTTTCGTTTGGCAAATTTTATTCTTTTTAATACGGGAATAATTCAGTGTGCTGATACTGGCGCTTGCAATTTTGATTTTTCTCGCTTGAATCATGAAGTGATTGTCGTTCACGAACGATTCATATCAAAAGTTTACGGTCGTTGAAGTACGATGTATGGTACTTCACTCCAAATTTACTCAGTCGTTCGCTAATGATTCAATTTGAATGGTATCAAATCGTTCACGAACGAATTATTTGATTATTTGCTTCTAAATTGATCGAATCGTTTGCTAGCGATTTGTTTATAGCGTGGTAATCCGTTTTAAACGATTCGCTTTATTCATTTTTGTGACCAGAATCATTCATGAACGTAGATTTCAACGATTAATCGAGTTATTCGTTGTTCGCGAACGAGTTATCTTGAATAAACGTGTCGTTCATGAACAATTCATGGAAACTTTCGATTCTTTTTTCAACGATTCATTTCGAAAATCATTTGGTGATTTGTGAACGATGAAAATTGATTCTATGTAGTCGTTCGCAAATGATTCTATAGGAAAGTTTCGTGGTAGTTTGTGCGTAATTCAGTGCGAATGATTCTTGATTGTTCGTGAATGATTCATTTTTGAATTTCTCATGTCGGTCGCGAACGATTCACTTGCATTTTTTATGTCGTTTGCAAATGATTCACTTTTGTGTTTCTCAAGTCGTTCGTGAACCACTCACTTTCGAGTCACGTCGTTTGCAAATGATTCACTCTCGTACTCTTCGGGTCGTTCGCAAACGATTCGACTTGAATAATTTTTCGATCATTTGCGAATGATTCACTTTTGATTTTATCTAGTAGTTGGTGGACGATTCATTTTATAAGTCGCTTAATCGTTCGCGAATGTCGATTTTAAAATTCAGTGTTACCAATTGAGTGGAAATTTCCCGTTCATAAAAAAATAAAACTAAATCACTAAAGGTTTTGGGGGGGGGGGAGAATTTCACGAAAAAATCAAAATCTAACCTATAATTTGTTGAAAAATTTTCGTAATTCGCCCCGAACTTCGTATTGCGCAGTAAACGGCTTTTGGGCCGGTCGAAGTTCAAGGTCGGACCTCAAACGGATACGACGCCTGAAACCGAACGTCAACGAAATTTCCCACGCTCGAACCGCGCCGCGGTTCAGGCGATGCTGATTGTTTTGTTTATACGTGCGATGGATTTGGGCCGGGCAGACGAAGAAAATCGAGGATCCTTTGGTGTTGTGGCTGCAAGGAGGCCCCGGAGCGTCGTCGCTGTACGGTTTATTCGAAGAAGTGGGCCCGTTCAAGTGTCACGCAGACACCGAAGGCGGTAATTACACGTTGAAACGTAATCCGTACTCGTGGAATAGGAATCACTCGATGTTGTTTATCGATAATCCGGTCGGAACTGGTGCGTTTTCTTTAAAAATAACGACGTTAATTTTCGCATCTCGATGGGTGTTCTTAGATGATGCGACGTAGACGCGGCTACCCCCTTTGGTCACGAGCATAATTTGTTGGCGTCCGGCTCGATGATTGATTAGGATGGATGCGATTATGAAATGATTTTTGTCAATTAAGGAGCCAACCTTCGGGAAAATTCACGAGTATTTGCGAATATATACGACGCGTAGTTAAATTAAGCGATGAGGTTAAATATACGCCAAGCGAGGGAGATGAAAATGCGTACATGGTTGTTAGATTCGAAAGTGTGGAAAATATTTACTAAATAGTAAACGAATTTAACATTGAGAGTAATTCTTTCTCGTCGTACGGAAATACGTACTTGGCATCGTGACGCAGCTTCGTCGTCGCCGTCGTCGGGCGTCCTATGTCGCAGCATCTACATGTCCGAGGAGCACGTTTTTTTTCACGGCGTTTTGCATACGTGCTTTTGAATGTTGCGCAGGATATAGCTATACGGATCAAAATGACGGATACGCTACAAATCAAACGACCGTAGCTAAGCATTTGTTCGTAGCGTTGAAACAGTTTTATAAAATGTTCCCGGAGTACAGAGATACGGAGTTTTATCTGGCCGGAGAGTCATACGCAGGTTTTATAATCATCAGTGTATTTATGTTTGTTTGTATTTACGCATTTAGCTGGCCATTTGGTCTCTTATGTGTTTTAACACGTGGTCGACGATTCGATGGGTTGCAGGTAAATATATTCCGTCGTTGGCGCATCACATACACGAAGAAAACGCCGGTCCTGATCCGTTTTATATTAATTTGAAAGGTGAGCTAGAGAAGTTTAAGGGGTGGTTTTGCACGAGTGTGGGGGGAAGAGGACGGGCGATGTGTCTGTTGGATGCATTTGTCGTCGGGAAAACTAAACAAAGTCACTTTAAAATTCTGGTCACGTGTCCAGGAATCGTCATCGGAAACGGATTCACCGATCCTGAGACCATGTTGGCGTACAGCGAGTATACCTATCAGTTGGGGTTGGTCGATTTGAACGCCAAAAACGAAATGCTCAAGTTGGAAAACCAAGGCAGAAAGGCTATACAAGATAAACACTATATTGATGCGTTTTACGTAAGTTGAAGAATGTTTTACCGCCCCTAAAACCCGCAGGCGAGTAGCTTTTGTAGAATTGTCGTGAAATTATGGGGAAATTTAAAAAGATACAGGATAATTGTCGATAGAAAAAACGATCGTAACTTTGGTTTCAAAAACTTACTTCGCAAGTCACCCCAAGTCTCGTAGAAACGTTCCAACTGAGTTACCCCGGGTCCCCTCCTTTCCACGGCGTATTGAAAAACTATCGAAATACAACGAAAAACGTCGAAATTACCCCTACCAGCAATTACCTTTCAAAAATAACCTACTTGATGATGGAACGCGCGATAACATGTCTTACTCGGACGACGCGTTACGCTAGACTGAGACAACGACGCGACTACGAATACTCGCCGAAGATGGCCGACATCAGTCGAACATAGCCGAAACGAAGAAATAACGCGTTTGGGCGTCTATTTTTACAGAGTTGGAGCGGTATATTGAGTATTTTCATATCGGAATCGAAATTTCAAAGTTTATACAACGCGGTGAACGACCGTTGGGCGTGGAATCCGTCGAAGCCGTACGTGAACTACGTGCAGAATGCGGATATACGTCGAGCGTTGCATGTGGGCGACGTCGAGTACACCAGTTTGGGTGTCGTTTATTACAAGATGATACCGGATTTCATGTCGAGCGTACGAACATCTTTGGAGTTGATAATGCGCCATTATAGGGTGCTTTTTTATAGCGGTCAATTCGATATTATATGCGCGTACCCGTTATCGTTGAATTTCTTCAATAGTTTGCATTTCGATGGAAGCGCAGAGTACAAGAAGGCTCGCAGGAGACCGTGGTTCGTGAAAGGTAAATTAGCCGGGTATGTTAAATCGAGCGGTAACTTTACCGAGGTTATGGTTCGCAATGCCGGACATATGGTTCCTTTTGATCAGCCCGAATGGGCGTTAGATTTGATATCGAGATTCACCAGTGGTACAGGATTCGAGTAGCGAAACGTTGCCGGGATTTTTGTAGACATTATAAATAATGCATTTGTAACGAGACGTATGAAATTATATTGTTATAATAAATTATTTTCTGTTGATTGATCATTGCTCGCGGTGCTGTGTCGGAGAGTATCTAGTATTGAGAGGGCTGCTCCTAAAGGGGCATCTGCGTTGTTTTTGTACTCAATCGGGAGCTTGTATCGGGTTTCTAGTTCGAGTTGCAGAGCTCGATTTCTGAGCAAAGCAGACCCGGTTGCTATTATTTTGCTGATACCTCGTCTCCTGAGGGTATCCTCTGGTAATACTCTGTAAAACGCGGAATTAAAGAGGGGTTGTGTGGTCACCATCGGGAGAAGGAGTACGTACTGGTGAAAGTTGTCAACGATGCCTTTGCAGAATGATCGGAATATCTGTACGAGTTGGAAATTACTGGGGGTTATGTTTGTTATGCTGGCGCGTAAATTGGGATCGTGACGTTCGCCCAGAAAGGCCGGGATGGTTTGCAGATCCGACTCGGCGTCTTTTTCGCAAGCCGCGTTTATCAGTTTCGTCCAAAGTGTTTCTATTGGCGCAGATAAATTAAAAGGTGGAAAGGAAAGAAATGCGGTGGCGTTACCTTTTTTTATCGAGCTACCGTATTGCTTAAGGCATTGATGGACATTGGAGACGAGCAGATTCAAGGCATTTCCGGCGTTCAGCAGCGCTGCCTCGTATAAGTACTTGTTCTCGAAATACGGTACGACTTTCACGGCGGAGGTGTGATCTGCGATGATGTAAAATTAGCAAATGGCGACGTAACGTCGAGTAGTGTGTCTCACCTTGAACATCATTTGGATTGAAATTACTTTCAATAAATACGAGCTGACCGGATGTCGAGAGATTTATCATGCCGTGGCTTTCGTCGTGCAGGACGGCATTAACGGTGCTTTGTAGGTCGCCCAACGCGGCTCCTGGAAAATATAAAGATGAGTCATGGTGCTGGGTTGATTTGGCGAATATCCCAGGAAACGTACCGACCGGTGTGCCTGCGGGTATTTGATGCCAAGAGGTTTTCAAATGGCCGGCGACGGTATTGGCGGGGACGATGGTTGGTAGAAGGTGTACAGGGAAGCAGGCGTTTTGTAGGATTTTCGAATTCCACGTGTTGTCGTAAGTATTGAAGTAACCCCAACTGGCGGCATTCTGAGGTGTCATGACGGGAGTGTCGAGATCGCAAAGCATGGCTACGACGAAATCGGCAATGGTACCGGCACACGTGAAGGAATGTAGGGTTTCGGAGCTGATGTAACGGTGGTTAGTGTGGTGGCAGGTGGAGGAGGAGTAATTGAAGAGTAGTACCTGTGTTTTTGAAGCCAGAATAACGTACAGCATCCGAATCCGGTGTGGATGGAGAGGTGAGAATCTTCCTTGGGGAGGGATTTCAAGAATGATGGGGTGCATCGGCCGTCTTGCCAGGTGTAGTGAGAGGAAAGTTTGGTTTTGTCGATTTTCATGAAATGTTTTTTCGTCTTCCATGGTTTATCGTCGGATGACCAGCAAACCAAGCCGTGTTGTTGGCCGCAGATCCCTATGCCTATTGTCTGCGCAGAGAGATTTGGGTGTAAGGAGGATTTGATAGGTACCTACCTACGTAACGAAGTATTCACCTGTTTGAGGACTTTTTTCGGGAGTTTTTCCATGCAGTGATCCAAAGCGTCTATGATTCGGCTCACGTCTTGTTCGCTTTTGGTGTCGTTTTGCACTAAATAGCTGTCCGTTGGTTTGCTATGTTCGGCGATTACTTTACGCGTTTTTTCTTCGATAACGATTATCTTCACCGAAGTCGTTCCCATGTCTATGCCGAGGAGGTACTTGATATTTTTACCTTTTGCATCAGTCTCCTGATGGAGGTTATCCAAGTCCTAAAGCGAACGGAATGATATTAAGGGTATGATTTTCAATTAAAAAGGTGTACTTACCATTTTAGAATAATTCATTATTTTCGACGTTGAAAAAACAATAAATAAATACGTCCAGAAAGAGTAAAACTATGAATATTTAATTATAGAATATTAGTAACATGGTATCGTGCGTTAACCAGGTATTCACATATGTACACGGTGTTCTTATCACAGTGAAACTTTGAAATGGTGTATAGAGAAAGCGATAATTTTTATTAGTTGAAGTAAATGACTCGTATTACGCGGCTAAAACTTGTTTCGTTATTTTTTTTCACACTTGATAAAAAAATACGCGCGACGTGTTGACGTGAAATTCGCCTATGATGCGGATTTTTTTCAGCCGAATTGCCAATAATTTGAAAAAATGCGTGATTTGTCGAAATAACGCGATGTTATGGGCTTACGAAAGATAAATAATTAAACAATACGCGACGATAATAATCAACTGGTTTCTATATTTAAATACGTTTCACTTTTAATTATTGCATAGGTTGCATGTGCGTGTGTGTTGGTGTAGTGAACGTGAACTTTTAATAGAACTCGTTTGCATAAGCTCGAATACGTTGCAATTATATAATCGGTTGCTCGAAGCGTGAAGTTGTGATTATGTGGAGTGCAGTATTGATGACTTTGAGCTAATTTTGGATGAAAAGAGTTCAAGTTTTGATAAGTTTTTTCAACAGATTAAGCAATGATTTGATGGTCAGCGATTAGGTGATTTTTCAATCATCGGATATGTTGGTTTGAAGTTAATCGTATTTAAATGGCGTGTGCCTTCGATATCTTCGGGTTTAATGTTGATGTAAAAAAGTATGTAATTTTTAATCAAAATGCGTCAGTTTTTGGAATCGGGTTTCTCGATTATTTTTGAGTATGAATTATATGAGAAAGTATTCTGAATGAAGTGAAAAATGACTCGAAAAGTGAAAGCATTGTGTATGATTTTTTTCTCGGAAGTGATGAAGAAGGTTGAGTTTATTGATTCCCTTTGAAATAAATACGGTTATTATGATCTTCTGTTTGATTCTGTACATGATATTATCTTCGTTATACATTTTTTTATTCGTTCTGTGAGATAATGAGATACCCTATGTATGAAAAACTGATAAATATGATTTACAATTTGATTTATAATGAGTCCTTTATGATGTGTAATCGCTGAGACTGCTTGAGATTCGTTTCTAATCAAACGAACCTCCTGATTGTAGCAATTTATTTTGCTCTTTCTAATTATCAGACGATAAGATTTCAAATAGTCGAGTTTCGTAGAGAATGGTAATACTGTTGAAGATAAATAACACTTATTCAATTATTAAAAATGATTTTATTTCATTATTTTACATTTTACGCAAGGATATCGATTGTTTACGATTTTCAAAATGATGATGAAGACTGATAACCGAGGATTATTGCATGAAATTATGCGTTTGTAATTATTAAATAGTGTAAAATACGCTCAAAAGACCGTAAATAAGGTCTATTAATTCGATTCATGAATATTTCAAAGTGAACAAATTGAAAAACTAGCAAAATGTGTAAAAAAACGAAAATTCTAGAAAAAACAGGTACCTACCTACTTAGTTTGGGTAAATCTGAACTCATACCGACGGCTAGATGGCGCTAGTTGACGAATAGATACAACATTTTTGGTACGATTGTTTTGGTGGTAACGGCGACGACCATTCTAGCGCCCAGTATTTTCGATTTTAATTTACCTACTGTTTTGGTTCTGAATCTTTTAATATGTTTTGATAAGAGTTTTGGCCCTTTTTTTTAATTAATTAAAATAATTCCGTAAATGGTTTCTGGAAATGGTGTGCGCCGAAGACGTCGTGTCATACTTTCAGAGTTTAAAGAGTTATGAACGAATTTGGATTATGTGCAGGTTACAACATTCCTGCTTACCATTTGAGCTAAGGTTTCTTGGCACATGTCTCGAAGAATTGGGTAAAAAGGATTTCGACGAGCTACGACCGACGTTCCACGAAGCGAACAACGCAGCCGAGATCAACTCCACCGAGCTAAGTAAAATAAGCAATAAACACGTACAGAAGCGTATCATATTGTATTTGTCGCTGTTGCAATCGTATAATTACTCTTGCTCAAATTCATTATTTAAAATTCTGTGTAATATCGACGAAGTGAACTCGATACTAAGATATGATACGTGTTCGGATGATGAAGACGACAGCTTCGAGCATCTGTTAATGATATATACGCTGGCCGTAAATCATCCAGCGTTTTCGTTCGATCAGAAGCAAGTGTTACACGAGATCTTCACGCATGTCCAAACAGAAGATAGTAGAAGGACGGATGCTAAACGTAAATTACAACCTATTAACGTCGAACTTACGGATAATGCATCTTTCAACGATAAATCATCAGTCCAAGTGAGTACAATGGAGTTACGGCGTAGTTTTCCGTCTTGGACATGTTCATCGTTCGGATGCAAGTATGGGTTTGTTTGAGAGTACATATACGGTGTGGTTTGTTTCGCAGGAATGTCAGCCTGCCATTAGTACATCACCAGAAAATACCTATCCCGCGCATCCTTTGCCGAATCCTAGTCATTGTTATTCCGCAGTTCCCCCTCCTTTTGCTAGTAAGTGTATTTTTGTACTGCGCCGAACGACTAGACGACGCGGTTAATTATGGGCATATGTATCGCAGGTGATATACCAATTCCTATGGCTGAACAAATTAGTATAGGTTTACCAGCTACAAATTTCGTACGGTATCCGTTCGCGACGGGTACGTCTCCGCAGCTGATTCCGAACGCGTGGAATCCGGCGTTGCCGATAGTATTCACGACTACCGAGCATACGAACACGACGCATTCGTTTATGTCGAGATCGTCGTCACCTAGCATATCAAATACGCCGAGCAGATCGTCGTCGCCGTCGGCCAAAGGACGTCCGTTATCGGCGCCTTTTTCGAGATCTCCACAAATGAGCGGAAACATTTCGCATCAACCAGCTTCATTACCACTACCACAAACCAACGATGCTTTCGTCGACGTCAAGGAATCGCCGAATATGCAAATCAACGCTGTTCCAAATTTTACCTCACAAGAAGTACGTGCATTTGGTGAAGGGTAATTTAAACGTGTGAAGCGTCATTTTCCTATTCGAAATCGAGTATTGGCGGCGTTATCGGGTTTATTTAGTCATTTTCAAGGTCAGGGAATGCGATGCGAAAATATGTTATGTCGAATTGTGGGGCCGGATCGGGCGAAGTATGTTGAAGCGTTGAATGAAGGTGGGTGTTATTGTTTCGGTATTTTTGAGCTCGTTGAAGATGCACCGACGCATTTAACTCGAAGTTGCAAGAAGATCGGTTGATGTGCGAGGCGAAAAATCACAATGTAAAATCGATACGACAAATACGTCGAGCTCGCGTATTCCATATGTGACGAATATATCGAACGCGGCATTCCGTTCGTTACGTAATCACACCTCGTTCCACATCTGTCTTCCCCTTGAACTGCGATATTGTCAAGAATAAAATACCATTTAACGAATGAGCCGAATAAATGAACCACATTATGTCTTGATAAAATGACAGTGATAACGATAAGCGAAGAGAACGTTTATTTTTAATCTCAACTTTCGGGTTACTTTTCTATGAAACTTTCTCCACGTGCGTCCCCGATGCTGGAAAAATGCTGAAATTAATCCGGTTACGTAATTAACGCGAAGAAAATGCCAATAAACTGTATGGTAATGTTGGTTCGTGTTTCAGGGGCTAATAAAAAGGTTCGGGTGGATTCGGCTATGTTCGGAGATTCTCGACGGTGCGAATTAATTGATAATTATCGAAGATATGCGGCGAGTTGTGCGTGTAATAATAACGAGTGAATGGAGCGAGATGTGAAATTGTGGAATTATTTTGAATTATTAACTTTTCACGAATTTCATACGAGAACGCGGAGTTATGCCCTACAAGGTGCTCCGAAAGTATACACGAATTACGTAGCTTCGTGTTGACGCGAGATGGGAAAGTTGATGGAAGATAGATGCATGTGAATGATCGAACGATGATAATGTTTCGAATTACCCGATAAATTTATTAATACGGTGTTCAAAAAAGTGCCAGATTTTTATAGGGTGATGAGAAAAGTCATTCAAAAAATTTTCAAATTTACTATCAAGTTGGATTCATGTTGTTCATTGTCCTCCTGTTGGACATTAACGGATTGTTAAGATATGCCCGGTGGTTTTATCGAGTGTATTATAGTTTGGTTAACCTCCACTTCCTCCGCCCCCTTTTTTCCTTACCCGACCATGTCGTTTTATATTTGGTACGCGGTGTTATCAGCAAAAAATATCGAAAATGAAAAAATTTTGAGTATGGAAGAAGATAACGGTTTCAACGGTGATATTTTACGAGGTGTCCTGTCCAGGGGTTGAATATATAGGGTGTTCATAAAAAAGATTTTGAATTTTATTCGAAAAAATGATTTATTTTCACTTCTTCAGCTGGTAAATGAAAATAGATGTATTTACCATTTGCATCATGTTATGCACGAATATTATACAGGGTGTCCGAAATGAATGGTTTTGTTTTCAAGATAAATTTTTGCAGAAATTTGCTTGAAATTTGAAAGTGTCTACATACATGTGGTATTAGTTAGTAATATCTCGATGTTTATGTTCTATCGGTATTATACAGGGTGTCCTAAAATTAGGAAGTATTCCTTTTTTACATAAATGGAATTTGAGGTGTCTGTTGAATTATGCGTTGGAGATTTCGAGTGTTATACCAGGTGTCCTATGTATTAGTGACGATTCTTATTTTGGATGGAATTGGAATAACGATAAAAAAAATGAGCGTAAAAAAACCAGAAATCGAAAATGTGTAAGTTGGAATATTTCACGGGGTGAAAAATGTTGATTGTTATACAAGGTGTCTCAAATAACATATGTAGATGTACATTGTACATACGTACATATTTCTTAATTTGTACGACTAAAAATCATAACTGATATCGTCGGTTTGAAAAACTTTCTTTCGTTAGCTTATTCGTTTCAAAATGCAGATATCATTATTTTATATACAAGGTGTCCGAAAATCATGGGTATTTCGCATTAAGGGAATATGCAAGGGATCAGAGGTTTTCGAGAAATTAAAATTTTTATTAGATGAAACTTATTCTTTTGGCGAAATTGTTACGTAACGTAGTCATGAAACTGTATGTTCATTATACCAGGTGTCCCAGTAATTAATCGAAATCGTTGAATTTTCTCGAAATAAACGAAATCAGTGGAAATATGAGGATTGAGAAAATTACGTAGATCGATTCAAATGTCGTATAAATGGTTATCTCGTTTTATGATTTATTAACGTATCATTCATCGATTTCGTCGAGCTTGAAAAAACGAATTAAAAGAAAATGTACGAGTAATACAATGGCAACGATGACGAGAATTATGATAAGAAACATAATAAAATAGATGCAAACTCTCTCCAGTGTGAATACGAAATACGGTTCGGTTCATGTTTTGACCAGCGTGGTTTTCATGCCTTTGGACCATTTATTTGTATTATGAACAGGTGAAAGGTTTTTGAGGGAGTTTAGATATGATTTTTAGGCTTATGCACGTCGATACGATGACGTGTTTTTTTTCATTGTAATTTTATATCGTCGTCGTATTTGAAAAACGAAATGTAATAAGTTTGGTGAATAGGAAAATGACGCTATGAATTGACACGTGAATTTTTCACGTATACTTTTTTCGACAAGATTAATTGAGAAATTAAATAAACATTATTGCAGTTATATAGACTGTCCGATGAAGGATTAGCCGCTTTAGGTATGACTGAAGAATCTATTCAACAGTTACGATGCTTAGCTGATAAAATGCAGACGAATAACGACGACTCGAGTCCAACAAGTGCTAATTCAACTAACAACAAAACCATGCAGTATATCGATCCTGAGGTACATGAACATACCGTGAATCAAGGAAGGTTTGACGATAATCGATCGATCACGCTAATACTGTATTTTGCTTATAACCAGACTGACGATCTTAAAGCGTTCATCGAGCAGTCAGTGCCGACGACGGGTTTAATATATACGCCGGCAATGGCGGTACCAACGGCGACGGCGGCAATTCCGGCGGTGCAATGCAACCAAGGAGGCCATCCTTGCGAGTACTGTTTGTCGTTGCAGAACGGCGGCCAATTGAACGGCTTCGTATCTCCGGCGGTAGCGGCGGTCGCCGCGACTACGGCGAACGGCGCTGGTGTCACTGTCGTGGGCAACGTGCCGTGCGCGGCGGCCGCGATGGTCGGCGCGGTGGCGACGACCGCTGACATGGCGCCGTGTATCGATCACATGCGTATACTACGGCTGGAGTCGGACGGCGGCGCGGGCAGCGGTAACTCGAATGGTTCGAACAGCGATACAACGTCGTCGGATCAGTCACCGCCGAATACGCCGATGCTGGCGCCGGCCACGTATTGCAAGAGTAAAAAAGGCGCGCGCAACGATCGGCGGACGGCCAGCAGGGAGTCGAATCGCGATGAAGAGGCGAACCACACGATACCGGTGCTGACCGGCGTCGGATCGACCAAAAGTAACCATAATGCGAATGCCGAATGGACCAGTAATGTTAATAGCAATAGCGACGAACGCGGTAATGCCGGTGATAGCAGCAGCGAAGAGAGGAATAATCAGACGAGTTCGTATCAGGGTCGAGGACGTGTTATTAGTAATCGCGGCCGTTCTAAGAATGGTAATTTTAATAGAGGTCGCGGTAATAATAGGTAAGTGCAGATTTAAGCGTCGTAGACGACGCATCGAAGGTGTAACATGGTACATTGACACGTGTCATTTTTACGTGACGTGTTGTAGACGACGCGGCGAAAATGTCAACGGCAACGCCGACGATCCGCGAAAAACACAGTATAGCAATAACGCGGATGCAAATAGTTTCCCGTATACCTCGCACGCGGTCACCGCAACGGTCACGAACGCGACGTACATCCAGCCTTCTCATTACATTTCGTCGTTTCCGGCATTCGCCGCGGCCCCGAATAGCTTCCTGAGACCGTACGCGGCGGCATTTCCTACCAGAGGCGAATTGTTACATTATCACCAGTATCCGCCGCCTCCTACGTTCCTACAACCGGGACCGATGTATTCGCCGGTAGTTCCTCCTAAGATGTCGTGTTACAATTGCGGTAGTCCGGGACATTTTGCGAACGATTGTATCGAATCGACCATGGAAGAGATCGCTAAACAAGGTAAGTACGACGGATAATTCGTTAATTGCCGAAAGCGCAGACGATTTAATATTCGAGTGTTTCGTAGGTCAGTATAGGTTAGACTATAAACCGGTCGAAGGTTCGTTTACGGAGAAATGAAGCGTTTGATTGCGAGCTGCTCTCTACATCCGAAGAATTACCATCATCGGTCGGTGCAACGATAAACGGTACATAACAAAATATTCGTTAATAGGAAAGAATATCTTTTTCAAAATAAAAAGGTGAAAAAACAATACATAGCTGCTAAAAAAAAATTACGAAAAATCCAAAAAAAAAATCCAAAAAAGCCAAAAAAAGTAGTAAGTTTATTTAAGCTGCCAACATTTGTACAAAGCGACTGCCGCCTTTAATATTGTTCAGCCCGTGTATGTGTGATGTACATGTGTATGTGTTTGTATGTGCGCCTTTTTAAAAAATTTCTCATACGGCTCGTACCGGAAGCGGATCTGGTAGCAGGATGTAACCGACCATTTTTAGAATACCGCCAAAGACGCGTAAAGATTCCGCCCTTTTATCGCACGCGGCGCGCGCACTGCGAGTCGAGTATGCGCGCGACGATGGAGAAATCATCGCGATGTGTTCTTTTTTTCGTTGTTTTTATAGGTTTTTTCTCTCTTTTTCGTGTGTGTCCGAAGAAACGCTGAATTTTTCAGTGTCGGCGATTTCGGCTGTTTGAATATTCGACGAATTCGTTGTTTTATTATTGATTTACGAAAATATGTATACGTTTAGAAGGAATAAGTAAGGGGATGAAAAACGGAATGAAGAAAATGTGGAAAACCAAAACAAGATGTAAATTTTTAGTTGTTTTTGTATCGGTAACTTTTTTTCTTTACGCGGTTTAACATCGATAAATTTCAAAGATTAACGAAGAAATTGAGTGGGAAAAAAATATAGGACAAAATTCAAACGGCGCTCGTGTATTGTGGTAGAAGCCATCACGTGTATCATATTACCTCGAATTACGGGCGCGGGTTAATACTTAAAAAAAAAGCGAAAAAAATACCGTTGGGATGTGTGTTTTCGATTACGTATACTTTTTTTTTTGTAATTTTATTAATTTTTATTTTTGTTTTCCGTCGTCGTCGCTTTTTTATCTTTATTAATACGTTTTTCTCTTTTTATTTATTTATTTCACAATTTTTTTTTGTTATTATTATTGTTATTTAACTTGAAACGTTTTATATGTTATCATTATGTTGAGCGATGTAGAAAGAACGTAAAAAAATCGATTTATGAGAAACATGACTAGTGACTATCGTTTAAGTATCATTTTTTCCTATTTTCCTGTACTCTTAGATTTTTTCATTTTTGCGCTATAATTTCATTGCGGTTTTAATTTAGTATTAATTTTTATTGCGCCGGGTTTCGTTAGCACGAGATCGAGGTTTTTTTCGTCGTCAGATTGCGTCTGTTGCATTTTCACCTCGTTCGGCAATGTTTTTATTGGAATAACGCGTTTATATATTAAAAAATATTTAAAGAGTCTACTTATGTTGCCACGAACTCGACTGATGACCATGTATTCATATCAACGCGCGTACGCGGAAATAGTTATTATGTATTTTTTTAAAAAATGGAAAATTGCATTTTTTTTCGCCGTCGTAGTTTTTAAGTTGAGTAAAGGCTAAAAAAAAAACGCTTATTATGTAAGCGTTGACGAAGCGAAACGAATCACGCGTAATTACCGCGTGAATATCGTGGCGTGGTGAAATGACGGAGGCACCGGAGCTGAACGGTGATTGGCTGACGGCGTTTAGTGAAGTGAACCGTTACCGTTTTTTGTTAATTTTATTATTTAAAATTTGAAAAATCGTGGGCTTAATTTGAATATATTTGGGTGATTCGGAATTTGATTTCGAATTACGGAGTATCTGTTGTTATCAGGTGTCTAACCTGAGTTGTAGTTGCTTATGTGTACTTTCTGAACGCCGAAAGCGTTGTTTTATCGAATGACGATGAGATTTGTAATCTGTCTTGAAAATTGTATGTGTTTGAGGGTTGAATTATCGTTTCTTAATGGTTGATGTATTGTATTATACGCAGTATTATATTGTTTGTAATTAGAGTAATGAGGTTGTGTGGCGTTATTTGATACCGGAACGGGAACCGTATCGGTGGATGAAAAGGACGCGAAAAATGACCTCGAGCAATTTAACGTATCGATGGTTAAGAAACGAAAATCAGATTTAGGATAATTCGGTTTTCGGTTACAAAAAGGGTAAAAGTATGTTGAAGGGAGTGTTTGATGCAAAGAATGATTGTTTATGTGATACACCGTACTCGAATGTAAATGTGTTTTAAGTTATTTTTACCATTTCCTTTTTTTTTTTCATTTCCTCCTATTCTGTTTCTTTTTACATTACGTTTTCCTAATCGCTATTGTGTAGGGGGATGGCGAAATGCGAAATGCCGATGCATTGTCTTTCAATATAATCGATATAACTAGGTTTAAAAAAATTAGCGTAGATCGAAAATGTTATTGTTATTGTTGTTTACTTGTAACAAGCTGCTTTCTATACTCAACTGCCTTAATTTTTACTATCTTACGAAGACTTGAATAACCTGAGAGGGAAATGGCGTTTTAATTTGAAAATAACGAGATTCACATATCATGCCTAGTGTGAAGTTCATTATAAATTACCAAATAGGTATTATATAATATAAATGATATCGACAATCAAGAAGGCGTTAAAAAAAAATGAGTGAAGCATTATACGAAACGTTGGGCGAATAGATGTTTGGATGATAATCGAAGGTTTTAAAAACTTAATATCTGTATTAAATTAGGGTAAATTGTGGTTTAATAATCGTGTATTATAAAATGATAAACCACATTTGTCGCTGTTCTTTTTTCTTCTTTTGATTTGTTCGTTGTTATTTATTAAGGATTACATGAGTTTTTTAAAGCACGTTTTGGCGTAGTGTATTTTCGGATTAATATTGCCTATTTGCTACACGTTTTTTCGCATTATTTATTTTTCTCTTCTTTTTCGATTTGTTTTTTTTTTAATTTGGTAAGTTTTACGTTATGTATGATGTATTTCGAAATAATGTGATCATTGTAACGCGTATATGTAAATAAATGTTCGTCGAAATTTTGGGATTTTTATTCTGCGTGTTACGAATCGTATAATTATTGTTAATTATAGAGAGCTTACGATGTTTTCTGAATTGGTTTTAAATCTTGAAACTGCTTCCAATAAATTTTTATTTTGTATTTGTGTTCATGTTGTATTTTTAAAGTATAAAATTGTTGTATATTTTATAATGTAATTATAATAAAATGTATAAAATGTTTGTGGAGTTTTATTGGTGGGGGTTTTAGAATTAAGTTTGTATTGTAAGAAAGTTCATTTCGTATGTAAATTTAAAATAAGAAAATAACGTTTAACGAAGCTATTACGAGGGTAGTTCCGAATGAAGTTACTCTTTCTAGTCGTTTGCCCAACTTGGTTAATGCTCTAGAAACCGATTTTGCTGTGATTTTTTGGTGGCAAAAAAACGACCAGGCAATCTGTTGGTAGTGTGCGAGTATTCACGAAAATATTAATTTTGACACAATGGTGGGGGGTGGGACTTCAAAAAACAGACATTTTTGACCGAGCAGATGGCAAAGCTAATTGCGGGGCTCGGAAGAGAAGTGTTGAGTGATACTAGAAATGTGATTTTTTTCACAAGGCGGTGGCACAACCAGTTGCTATGGCTTGTTAAACGCGATTTTTGCGGTGAGTTTTTTTCTACCAAAACAGTAGCTCAATGGATATTGCCTGTGTGTTGACAAATTCTTGATAATTTTAGGGGACATGATTACACATTAGGGTGGAGTGAAAAAAATAATGGGTCTTGGATTTTGTTGAATTTTTAGTATGTTATAGGGTTTGAGTTGAAACCGTCCGAAGTGAATTTTTAGACCACTACCTCGCCCCAAGTGGAGCTGGGAGCCTCCAAAGTAGGCCAATTTTCGAAAAAAAGCAGTTTTTTACGTATTACTCTGCAAATTTGAAAGTAATTTTAACGCCCAGGGTCTCAAAAGATGCGATTTGAGAATCTGCATTTCCCTAGCCAATTTTCGTTTCGATTGGAGATATGTGTTAGTATCCTACCTTGCGATTGAAAGTTGATAGAACTTTACTAACGAAAACGAGGAAAATCGCCATATTTTAAATTTGTTTTCAGAAATTCTACCAAATCGCAACATCTTCAATTTTTGCGAGAAGTAACCTTACACTGGAACGGTTTAGACACAAAATGACAAGTTCTTCAGATTTTTTATTCTTGATCTTCAAATACTATTGTCAATGACTCAAAGAATGCGATAAAACCGTCGTATTTAAGCGTTTTTAGAACTTCATAGTGTGTGTGGTCATACCATAAAATTGTACCAAATAACTCGAGGTAAAACTCTGCTATCTCTTCGGAGGCGTAACCTGAAATTGTTGGTAGTTATTGTAATCTCATTTTTAATATTAAAAAATTTTTAAGATTTTCCTTACCATTAAAACACTTCTTGAAATCGAGTGCGACTGGATCATTATTACCGTCAAAAAATCGTTTGTATGTTCCTTCAATTGTGATCTTGTATAAGACGTTCCAGCTTCTTCTTTCGGAAGATAGATTTTTCATTTTTCTACGAAAAGGTTGAAGAATCGTTCTATGATACCTCTGCTGCCAACAGCGCCTGTTATTGCCTTGAGCATATCCTAAAATAATACTTGAGTTGTTAAAACGTACTAGGTATTTGTCACATTCAGAAGAAACAAAGACTACAGTCTTTGTATGTGTTGTATGTTCACATCAGTACGTTACGTGAGATACTGTTTATTATTATTAATAAGACAGTATGAACTTGTATGTAATACACTGTATATATATATGTGTGAAGTTAGCTTGCAAGCTGAGCTTGGTCTTAGGTGTCAATGAGGTGTGACGTAATCATTTTCTGGTGTTTCAACTTCGAATGGTACGATATTGCGTTCAAAAAGGTATTACTCGCCTCATGTAAATTTTCCTACTGATCACCCAAAACGAAGCTCAGCTTGCAAGCTAACTTCATGCACATGTGTATACATGTATGTAGTGTACAGTACGTCCGGTTGATGTTAGTACCCCTGAGCGCAAAAATCCCATCACCACAGATAAGTAATACAAATAAATTATTTTGAACCCTAATCGATGTTTATAAATCGTTATTTTGATTAAAATGAAGAATTTAAATAGATATTAATAATTTAAAAACGAAAAATAACCATTAATCATTAATAATTATTGATGATTTAGTTTTTTCGTACGATTTTTTTGTGCTGTAATTTGCACGCACTGACGTCCCTATTTACGTTGTTTGTAATTTGTGTAAGTGTTACCACTTTTTACGCGTCAGCTACGTTGATGGGACTTTTGCGCTGAGCGGTACTTAGCGTAAAAATCCCATCGACGTAGCTAACGCGTAAAAAGTGGTAACACTTACGCAGATTACAAACAACATAAATAGGGACGTCAGTGCGTGCAAATTACAGCATAAAAAAAACGTACGAAAAAAGTACATCATCGATTACTAATGATTATTTTTCGTTTTTAAATTATTAATATCAACTTAAATTCTTCATTTTAATCAAAATAACGATTTATAAACATCGATTAGGGTTCGAAATAATTTATTTGTATTACTTATCTATGGTGATGGGATTTTTGCGCTGAGGGGTACTAACATCAACCGTACATACTGTACATGTATTTATATTTTTTATCTCCAACCGGAAGTGTTCCAGTTGAAGTTGAAAGACCAATAAATATTGTTATGTGATTTCTGCACATATTGCTTTATCAATAAAAATAGTCAATTCATCATTTAACGTTCAAACTAAATTTTACGTGTGGGTATAGATTTAAAAGAAACTAAATTTTTAGTAATTTAACTTACCAAAACAGCACGTCAAAGAAATGGCGGTGCTTGAAATAAACTTCATATTTATGATCGTTCAAGTAAGAACTAAACAGTTGAACTGAAATTTGCAAAAGTAACTTGCCCTACAAGAGGAGAGTTCATCATTCTTTCAATTAATCACGTCTTGATTATTATCGTGAGTTTAATTAAATTGCATATCTAGGTATTTTGCTATTAATTTGATTCGTGATATAAGCTATCGATCTTTCGAAATGAACTGACAAGTAATGAGTAATTCGATCACTAATATCGCAACGAGGAGAAAAAAATATCCAATATTTCAACGCTAAATATCATTTTAGCGATCTCAGTAAATTACAAAGTAACTGGTCCGTATTTCTAATCACTTTGATATGTTTTTCAACAGGTCGTTGTATATACGATGCTGGATATTTGCCTGGTACTTCTATCGATGTACGCGATAATCAACGGTCAGACTTTGGATGGTTACAAAACAGACGTCTACGTTAAGGATATGTTTCATATGCCTATTCCGATCCTAGAGAAAGCGCGGTCGTATTCGTTATTGTTGGAGTTCAGCAATACAATAGTCGATAAGAGTCTACTGATCAAAGAACTATTGGAATACAAGAAGAAAGTACTGGTGATCACGTCGCCTCGGGGATTCGGTAAAACGGTAAATATGCAAATGTTAAAAGCATTTTTAGAAATCGAAGTAGACGACGAAGCGAACGAGAAGTTACCTAAAACGGCAACAGCGAATTATAAGATGTTCGCCGAGGGTACTTGGGTTTCGGAGAATTAGTAGTAGATGTGCATGACTACGGTACGCCGTTGTTGATATATAATCATAAAGGGTTTTTTCATCGGTACCAAGGACAACGTCCTATTATTTATATAAATTTCGGGGAAAGTATAGATATCAATTATAACGAGTTCACGTTGGAAATCCGCAAAGCTATTAGGGATGCTTTTCTCAGGCATGATTATTTGATGAATCACTATAAAGATGTCTTTTACATGAAGAACGGTACAGAGGAGCAGATAAACGAAGCTAGAGCTCAGTTGGAGATATTTCACGAACGTATATTTGTCAATAACGACGTGAAGAATATAATTCAGAGTATTTATTATCTTAGTAAGATGTTGTATTTGCATTTTCGCAGATTTGTGATTATACTGATCGACGATTACGATCATTTTTTGTTGCAAGTATTCAAATGGGTGTTAGATTCGCCGGAAGGGTTTAGCTATCGGAATATAAGAGTGGAGAACTCTGTGTTAGCGTTTTTTCGATCATGGTTCCGTGTTATTTTCGAAGAAAATGAATTCTGCGAAAAAGCGATATTGAACGGAAGAACGTTATTTTGTAAAGATGAAGTATTCGCTGATGTAAGTAGTTACGCGACTTTTGATTCGTTTAATAATCCCTTCAACGAATTCTACGGATTTACCAAACGAGAAGTCGATAAATTAATGGAATTAAATGGTGTCCCGCCAAGTATACGAGAAGATGTCGAAACGTGGTATTATGGATACACATTGAATAAATACAGTAACTTAGTTGTGTACAGTCCTTACGACATCGCTGGGTTTCTGCGCGAACAACAAATCGGTAATTACTGGGAAAACGAATACGTTTATTGTTACGGACGCGATATCAGGAGGTTGTTTTTGTTCGATTCGTTGAAAGAATTCTTCACAGCGTTGATTCAAGGAGGTAGCGTTCAAGTTGAAATGAAAGATTTAAGTATTAATCAATACGATAAAATACGCTTAGGTAATCTTCTGTCATCTACGAATCGTAAATTTGACGTTAATGATAAAGACGCCGGTGCAGTCATCAAAGAGTTATGTATCGCTGGGTACCTAACCACCAGTGGCGGAGCCGTTGATAACAAAGTCCAAGTTAGATTTGCGAATAAACAATGCGCCAGCGTTTGCGGTCGTATTTTCAACATATCAGTGGGTAATTACTCGTGGCTAGATGATCCAACGCTTTTCCGTTTCGCTCCAGAGTATTACGACGAAGTGGAAAGGATCAAGAGTTTGATTACCTCGAGAAGACCGAATATAATTTTCACGACGCGATCGAAAGCGAAGTACCGAAAACCTACTTCCAAAGTTACATACTTCTTGTTAACAAGTACGACCTTTCCGAAATGGAAGAAATTCAAAAGGAAGGAGTTTAAGCTTGCGACGTCGCCGAAACGACGACGTACTTTGGCATCGGATCTATCCGTTGGTTTATATAGTTCCGATGAAAGTGATTTCATCGGTGATAAATCTGAACGCGATAAATTCGACGATGATAGTAAATGGTGAATTTTACTCGAAATCCACTTCTGATGTGGAAAAGTGAAATCCGAAGAGTTCGCAGTTTGATGATCTGGCGTAGTTGTGAGTCGTGTTTTCAGCATCTTCGGCAAATTTATTTTATCAAGTTGATAAAGCTACGTATTTTTTATTCGAGTTCTACTTTGTTTGTTGAAATAAATACACAATCTGTAACCGAAGTTAACCGAACGAAGGAAATTGCGTTTTTATGTATTATTTTGGTCTAGTATTGTAATTGCTAACAAAATGTGTGTTCAAGAAAATATCTATGCAGCAAGTATGAACTAGAAAAACAATATTGTTGATATTGAAACATAAAATGGTGGTAATTGAAGATTAAAACGTTTTATGAAAAAATATTATGAAGAAGGCGAGGTGAATTTGAATGTTGGAACCGTAATGGAAGTTCAGTGAGCTCCTGTTTGCTGAAATACTTGAGATACGCAATTTAATTAAAACTGAAAAATCATTCGGATTAGTTGAGAACTGTCGATTGTGATGTTATTAATGTGTAATATTCAAAAGCAATATTTGAATCAAAGTAAAAAAAATCAACAACCAACGTCCATGTTTGTTAATTGAGAATAGTAATAAAAATCTCCGTACGGAAATTTAATCTATAATTTGGCTGACTTGAATATTTAATTATTAGTCAATTTATTAAAAATTTTGCACGAAATTATGATTTTTCTAAATACTTTTGTCCTAATAAATTGACGAAATGAAAATAATAAAATGAATAATTAGAATTCATATAATTCGAGCCAATGACGTAAAAAGTAACATACATTCTCTACTCTACATTGCACCTTCACTTGACGTTAAAGTGTAACGACATTTTGGGTGCTCGGGAGGTTTCGGTTGCGTACGTCTGTATTACACGAAG